>JBDJHY010000002.1:6654599-6669392 GCA_039654485.1 Withania somnifera
CTATTTATCCAGATGTAATGGTATTTGCTTGTAATTCGCCCACTTGCTCATATATTCTTATAGTCCTTCTCCATTCATGTGGAGAATTATTTTCTGTTATAGGTGAATAAAAAAATGAAGGAAACGAGAAATAGAGGAAAAGTAAAAGTTTTGGCTCTACTTTAGAAGAAACACTTTCTTCTTCATTAGTGAAAAAAAAAAGATGTTCCTCGCGCCGTCATTGTCATCGCTCACTCCGTCAACTTCGATTTTGGCTTTGGCTTTAACTTTGAATTCAGATTTACATTTTTCAAATGATTAATCGAGAGATTATATTTTTGAATAAAACTTATTTGAACATTATTTAATTTAAAAATTCAGATAAAATATATTTTTCCATATGTGGCCGCATAAAAGCATATGTGAACTGCATATGTGCTGCAAAATTGAAGGGACGCATCCTATCACTTTACTGGATGGGAGAATGTGGATGCATATTTAGCCACATAAGACCATATGGAGACCGCATATGCTCTGTAGATCTCATTTAAGAGTGTTACTTTGCATAATTAAAGGAATATGACGTGTACGCGTCCACATAGGACCATATGCAAGCTGCATATGCAGTGCCATCTTCATAATAGTGCAACTCTTCACCTAAAAATATGCAATTTTTTATGAACCATTGATTCTCTTTGGAAGCAACACTTTAAGTCTATAAATATCTAAATTTTTTTTATCATATATGGAGTATGAATTATCATTTATTCTACATTTCTTACACTAAATTCTTATATGATTTATTGTTGCTGAGTGATTCATTGTTCTTCAAAATTTGATGTATCTCTATTTTAAGGAAGAAAATCATTCTTTTCTAGGAGAATATATTTCATAACATCATGTATTAAGGGAAATAATTTCCTTAAGGATAAACTATAAATTCAGTAGGTTGATCTTTTTCTTACTTTCTTTTCTTTTATTATTTTTTTTTCAAAATAGTTTATCTTTGTATTTTGTTGTCATATTGTAAATAAAGATTTCCAGTGAAATAACACTCAAAAGTGTTGCCTAAGTTTGAGTGTAATAAACCGTAATGTCTAATAAATGTTGAATCTAAATTTATTAAACATTCTTGTAAGTCTACTAAAAGAAATTTTGATTCCTTAAACTTAATTTTTATGGATATTTGTGACATAAACTAAATACAATCTCGTTGTGGAAAAAAAGTATTTCATAACTTTCATATATGATAGTACTCAATATTTCTATTTTTATTTACTTAATAGTAATGATGAAGCAGCTGAAATTTTTAAGCAATATAAAACAGAAGTTGCAATTAGTTCAATAAGAAGATAAAGACACTAAGAAATGACATGGATAGAGAGTATGAATCTCCTTTTGAAGAAATATATTTAAAAAATTGAATAATCCATGAAAAAATTACTCCGTGTGTATCTCAATCCAATAGAATTTCAAAATGAAAAAAATTGAACAATGAAGAAAATGATGAAGGTCTTACTAATAGGTTTCCATTTACCACGAAACTTCTGGAGAGAAGTTATCCTTACAACTAACCGAACACTTAATAAAGTACCCCATAGCAAGACACAATTTATTTCTTATGAGAAATGAAAAGGAAAAAACCTTAACTTGAAATATTTCAGATGTGGAGGTGTTTAGCCAAGTTTCAAGTTCTTAAACCCTAAAAGGTCAAAATAAGACCAGAGAGTATAGATAGTGTTTTTAATTGAATATACTATAAATATTAAAGTATGTGATTTTTGGTTTATAAATCTGAATATCCATATATTCATGTTAATACAATAATAGAATAAGACAATACTGAATTTTTAAACATATTTAGCGGTATAAAACCGAATGTTCGTCATTTAGTAAGAATAAAAATAATACTTGATGAAGAGATATACTTGATGAAGAGAATCAAAGACATAGTAAATGTCAAAGGAAAACTACTTTCTTTGGATCAAGTTTTTTGACACTTTTACTTAACGATGAACCTCAAATATTTAGAGAAATCATGTCTTTTTCAGACTCTGCATTTTGTAAAGAGGCAGTCAATAGTTAAATTGAAATTAATCTCTAACAATTATACTTGAAAATTAATTAATTTTCGTCCTGGAAATAAACCTTTAGGTTCTAAATGATTTTTTTAAAAAAATAATTTTTTATTGAACTTTGACAAATATAAAACAAGACTTGTTATTATAAATAAAAAAAATACTTGAACTATTTTAACACATACTGTTCGGTACAAAAATAACATCCATTCAGATGTTAGTAACACAGGAAACTGGTTTTAAAATTCATTAATTAAAGGTGAAGACAACTTTTTTAAATGGAGAATTGGGGGAATAGATTACATGGAGAAACCTAAAGGTTCTGTAGTTTCAGATAAAGAAAGAAGTATGTGCAAACTTGTTAAGCCGATGTATGGACTAAAACAAGTATCTAAATAATGGCATGCAAATTTTGACCAAATAATTTCAGCAGGGAGATTTAAAATTAATGAGTGTGACAAATGTATTCACATTAAAAATACTATGAATCATCAAGTCATTATTTGTTTGATGTTGATGATATGTTGATCATCAGTAGAGACATTTCTGACATAAATGCTACTAAGCAGATGCTAGCTAGCAAACTTAAAATAAAAGACTTAGGAGTTGCTGATATAATCTTAGAATAAGAATTTACAGAACTCTTCAAGGCTTACCATTGTACAGTCTCATTACATTGAAAAGGTACTTTAAAAGTTTAAATATTTGAATTTCAATATTGCCAAGACTTTAATGGATGTGAACTTTGCATTTTAAAAGAATGAAGGTGAAAGTAACTCACAATTAAAATATGCACAAATCATGAAAAGTTTAATGTATATCATGAATTGTACGCAATCAGATATAGCGTGTTCTATTAATAAACTCAATCGGTACACAAGTGATTTTAGTTAAACTCATTAAATAGAAATAAGATGAGTTCTAGGGTATCTAAAACATGCTTAACATTATGCTTTACATTATAACAAATATCTCGCGATACTTAAAGAATATAGTGATGCAAATTGGACTGTGGAATCATTGGATGCAAAATCTATAAGTGGGTATGTATTTATTCTTGGTGGAGGAGCAATATCTTGAGAACCATCCAAAAAACTTGCATCGTTCACTCTATGATTAAATCTGATTTTATAGTGTTAGATAAGACCGATGAAAGATCTGAGTGGATCTAAAATTTTTTGAAAGATATTTCTTTCTAGATCGAACCGTTGTCACCTGTATGCATACGCTGTGATAGTCAAGTGATAATTAGAAGGGCAGTATGTATGAAAGCAAGTTGCGTCAACATACAATGAAAGTATAATACCGTTAGACAACTAATGTTTAATGAAATTATTATTGTTGATTATGTAAAGTTAAAAATAATGTGTCATCCGCTTACAAAAGGCCTAACTAAAGAGGAGGTTGAGAAATCATCAAGGGGAATGGATTTAAGGCCTAGGAAAAGTCATGGCGATAAATCTACCTAACACACTTGAGATTCCAAGATATAGGTTCAAGGAGATCGAGAAAATTTATGAATGATGGTTCAACATTTTTAAATAACTCAACCCCCAATCTTATGAAAAAGACATGTTTAGAAACAAGGATAAAACTTTATGAATTTTAGATTTTTAATGGGTTTTAGATTTTGGCATATACGACCAAATAAATTATCTACAAGGTTAAATATTTAGGAATCACCTATGTGAATTTGAAGTAAAAGTCTCTTTAAGGAGAATAAGAATAGAGGCAGATGCTCTATGCGCTAGTGAAATCAGGAATGTTCATGGCTTAACCAAAAAAAATCATGAGAAGTATAGATGGTTAAGGATAGTTGTGTGGCTTGTATTTTCTAGGTATACAATACAATAAAGTTTGATGGTTCAAAGATATTATATCTATTGATTGATAGAGTGCATTCGGTATAAATTCAAAGAGGAATATATTTATCCTGATACAATTAGTCTTTACTTGTAAATCATACACTTCTTAGTATATTCTTTTTAATTATAGCCATTTTTCATTTATGTGGAGAATTATTGGGTTCTAAGTATTGAAAGGTGAATGATAAATGGAGGGAATGAAAGTGAAATTTGATTTTCATTTTATGGAAGAAGAAATTCTCCCATATTGGTGGGAGAAAGAAACTTATTTGTACTTATATTGCAAAGCACTCCAGTTTTCTAACAATGAGCTCAAAATAAAACATGTCTCAAGTCGTCGTTGTCGCTGCTCGTTTACTCGGCTTCGGTTTATAATTTATCAAGTGATTGATTGAGAGACTATCTTTTTGGATAATTTTTTTAAAATTAATTATTTAATAATAATATGATAAAAAAAATTGAACCACATATTTTTCTATCATATGAGTCCGCATAAAGTGGTACATGTTCTGCAAACTGAAGAGGCTCATCCCTTTAGTTCATTAGAGGGGATATGTTGAGGCATATGTGAAAATTTATTTAAATTTAATTATTTTATAATTATTTGATCCAAAAATTAAATTAAATATTTTTCTTTCATATGAGGCCGTATAAGGTGGTATGTGAGCCGCATACGCTTCACTAATTGAAGAAACACATCCCTTCAGTTCATTGGTTGGGATATACTGAGGTACATGTGGCCGCATAAGCCTTATGTGAGCCTCATATGCTCCACACAAGAGACTTAGCAATAAATTGGTTGCTGTATGTGGCCACATAAGGCTATATGCAGGCGGCATATGCTGCGACACATCCTAACTAGTACAACTTTTACCTTAAACTTTATAAATTTGTTAGAACCATTGTTTCTCCTATGAAGCAGTACTTTGAGGTTACAAATATCTGATTCTTCTTCAGATATGAAGTACGAAAATTCTTATTCTTCTACATTTCTTATTTCTAAATAATCTTGTGTGATTTGCTATTGTTGAGTGACTCATAGTTCTACAAAATTTAAGATACCGCTATTTTGTAGAAGCAAATCATTCTATCTAGGAGAAAATATTTCATAACCTCAAGAAATTGAGGAAAATAATTTCCTTAAGCACACACTGTGAGTTTGGTGAGTTTGATCTTTTCCTACTTACTTTGTTTTACTATTTTCTGAAATAATTTGAATTTTTTACTCTCACCGTTTAATTTTCTTTGACCCTACTTGTTTTTAATTTTTTCTTTTTAAAAAAATAACCCTTTTCTTTTTTGGAAAATTACAGAAAATACACTTTACATACATACATTTCATTTTCGTGGCAAAAAAGTACATTATATTTTTATAGCCCAAAGTTAAAATTTGGCCACAAAATGAAAAGTAACTTTTTTTTGTATAATATATATATATATGTATATTGTATTGTATATTATCGTAAATACAATACAATCTTTTTATTATATTGCATAATGCTATATATATATATATATACATACATAATTATACAAATGTATGCATACGTACATATGATGCTTAAATAATGTATCTACATTACAGAAGTGTTTATAAAATAAAGAAAATAAAAAAATCATCGAAATAAACAGATTTTGTTGTATATACAATACCATATACAAATATATACAAAAAATGAACTTCGTCTATTCATCAAATTCAAGCACCAAATTCATTAAAAATTTCATCAAAACTACACCAAGTCATCAAAAATTTCATATTTAGGCTCCACAATACATAACCGAGTTTTGCAAGCATACCCACTTGAAATAGATCTTATTTCCAAAAATTTAAGTTTTAGATTTTGAAGCTTGGAGCTTCAACAATGACTGAGTACCCAAAAATATTATGCTATAACTGTGGATAATGTAAATTTGCATACCTGTATCTTCTTGGATGTCCATTAGCTATAATACTAATACAAAAATAAGAAACATTTCATGAATTGTGCATTTAAATGAGCATTGGGCTACAAATTGTAAAGTAATATTATGAGTTTTTACAATTATGTCACTTTTTGGAATGTAATGTGTAGTGGACTATATTTTGTAATGTAACATTGTTAGATGCATTTTTATGTAATTTTTTCTTTTCTTTTTATAGTAACCCTTTAACTTCATCTTTTTATGTGACATGCTTAAGATCATATAGTTAAAAAGTATTTTGGTACATTGACAATATCTTTAATTTAAGCCCACAAGATTTAAAAAAAAAATTAAATTTCGTTTCAAGTCAAAATAGGTCAAACAAATTCAAATGGAAGCAGAACCTTTTTTAAAAAAACTACCTTTAAAATTAAATAACGACACAAAGTAGAAATAATTACTCCTTCCGTTCACTTTTACTTATTATTTCACTTGACCAATATTTTAATATATATAATTAATATTTAAATCTAAAATTTAGATGGTAAAAAACTATACGAAATATGCTATAAATTGCAAACCTTCTCATATTAATATGATGAAAACATACATCTTAAAATGTTGGTCAAAATTCATGTACTTTAACTTTTTAAAAAGTGAAATGCGACAAATTAAAAAAAAAATATATATTAAATATCATTTTATAATGCTTCTTCATGTGCAAAAAAACTTAACAACTAAAAATTAAATAACTAAAATTAAATCGTATATTTAATTAAGTGTAATAAATAAAATTTCTTCGACAGGCGACAATAAAGTCTAAAATCACATTGAAAAAAAACTGAGCTTTTATGAAGTTCAGTACATATTTTGTCTTATTTGATTTTTGACAAATGAAAAATTGGACAATGAAGATAATTAAAATATAGAAGAGGAGAAAGAAGATATAAAATAAAAAGAATAAAGTGTGGATAATAAGGAAAGGGACCCACAGTCTACATGTCAAAATGTTAATGGATCTTATATATATGGTTGGGCTGAATAAAATCGAATCATAAATCAAATAGAATCAATAAATTGAGTCAAATCGAAAAAGATACTGATTAATGATTGATTTGATTTAATTTGATATTAAAAAAAAATTTAATTATAATTGATTTGATTTGATTTTAATTAAAATAAAACAAATTAAATCGAATCAACCAATATGAAATATTTATAATTTTAAAAATATTTTATATATAAAAATATTTATCATAAAGTATTTCTAAAAAAAATTTCATAGTTTTCATCTTTCAACATATTATTTTCAAGTTTAAACTTAAAATTTGAATGGTCAAATAATAACCCATAAATATTAGTAAGTCAAATAAAACATAAATTAATAATAATGCTAATAAAAAGTATCCAATTCGATACTAGAAATGGCAATAATATTGGATATCCATTCTTTAGTTTGCATAAATACACAAACTAATTTATTTTTTTATTTAATATTTATCAATGCAATTAATACTTATTAGATTATTTAGTATGATTTGATACTTTTAATTTATGACTATTTTTATTATTGCTTATCAATATCCAATATTTATTTTATGTAATTTTTTTTTTGTTGAATATTTTATTTTCATCACTCATTTCATATATAGTGTTATTTTTTTTAAGAAAATACTTTAAATTGTTGTATCATTTTAGGAATAAATAAATATTTAAAACACGAGTAAATTATATGTTTGTATGAACACTTACCGAAAAAGTTCAAAAATCCAAAAAAAAAACCGAGATAAAAAAATTCGACGTTTATTGGTGTGCTTTGATTTATAAATTTAAAAATCTAATATATATGATTTAGTTTGATATTTAAAAAATTCAAACTAACTTGATCCATGTACACCCCTAAATATGATTAAGACATCCTAATAATTTTCCGTTTGTCATTATGTCTTAATTATAGGGTTAAATTTGTTATTTATGAAACTTATCTTTTTCTGCTAAATTTTGGGCTTATATGAAACCCAATCTATTCTGTCATTATTTATTCTCCCTGCCTTTTTTTCGCTGTTTATTTTTTAAAAAAATGCTCTTTTTCTTTTTTCCTACACTTCCTTTTAATCTTTTCACTTCTTGTTTTAAAATTTTTTGGCTCTTTTTTTTAACATTTAAATACAACAAGAGTATCTTCGAATACAATAACAAAAACTTAATTAATATTTGAATACATATTTGAGCATTCTAAACTATTGAACTTTGTGATACATATACAACACAATTCTCTTAGGAGCATAGATATTTTATACAACAAATGGTATATTTTTTATACATGCAATTGTAATAAAATACATTTTTAATAATGATATACTTATATATATTTTCTATATAAAAATATATTTTACACCAAAACGATACTTTTTCTATACACATTTTATACAACTTTGAGCTATAATTATTATTCAAAAATGTATTTTATATAATAACTATACAGTTTCTACACATATTTTATGTCGTATATATATTAGCATATACGTTTTATTCAATTACTATACGGTTTTGATGTAAATTATATGCATCTTTGATAGAGTCTATAAGCATATCATTAGAATATTCATTTTATGCAGTTTTTACTGAGTCTATGAATATATCATGCATTCAATATACATTTTTGATGCACATTCTGTGCATTTTTATAGAGTCTATATGCATATCATTAGAATATTCATTTTTCATGCAGTTTTAATGCAGATTTTAAGCAAATTTGACAGAGTCTCTAAATATATCATGCATCAAATATACAGTCTTGATGCAGATTCTATGCAATATCTTTTATACCTCAATGATGAAGATCGTTCAACCTTAATCTAAAGTACATATAGATAAATATTCTATTTAAGTATTTATAAAAAAGAAATTATTTTAGCCCCCTTAAAAAAATTATTTTAGCTCGAATGACCCAAATTAAAAAATGACCATCGGATGACATTAATTTGGCTGAGTGGCCTTATTTATTTTTTAAAAATGATACAATATTTCTATTATTTGCCTATACAAGTACATATAAGGTGTATTATTAAGAGACACTAAATAAAAAATAAAATACAAAATACGTTTTTTTTTCATCTTCCTTTCGCTCTCCTAATTATTAGGATTTAGGTTGTGATATAGGGGGTTGCTTCAACACATCGTGACACCCACCCCAACCAGTAATTTCAATCGCAGTTCAAGCAAGGTTTCTGCTTCCGCTACAAGAACAATAAGTAAGTTCTCGCATATGATTTACGCATAATCTAGTTAGTCTAGGTTATTTATGATGAACGTAAACCTTCATTTGTATCAAAACCATATATTGTTTTCTGATTTGAAAATATAGATTTTTTTTCTATTTTTTCTGCAAGCATATAATAAATTAATATTATGACATTTTAATTTAGAAAATATTTTAAATCAGTAGTTAAATTTTTTCTTTGAATTTCTGAAATTAGTTTTTATAAACAAGAAAAGAAAAGATTCAGAAACAGAAAAAAAGTTTTTCTGTTAATGAATAAGTGTAATAAAAATTCCAGAAATATAATTTTTTTAATTTTTTTGGACAATTATGGAAAAACGTTCAAGAAATTCAACAAAAAAAAAATATATATTTTTTACTTTTTGGGCAAAAAGCAGATCTGAAACCAAAAAAAAGAAGAAGAGAAAGGTCTATGTTCCTTAAGGACAAATTTTGACAAAATGTGGATCGCGTGGGCCGGGACATCAACTTCATTTGTTTGTTGGAAATAGATTTAAGTTCATATGGACATTGTCTTCATTTGTTTTCCTTCAACAGATTTCAAATGGGCTAAAGAGGCCCATATAAAATTATTGATCTTATTTTGGACTAATGGCTTAACTTTTTTCAGATTTAGATTAGTCAAATGGATTTAATTTCAGAATATAAATTTAGTATTTATATTTTAAAAAATCATAATATTTTATTATTTCAATTGCTTAAATTGTTATACTGTTGAACATATTTGCATGTAATGTTAATTAGTTTAACATTAGAGAATTATTTTGGGTAAATTACACAATATCCTAAAAATACATACCCTATTTACTATTCATATCACTACTTTTTTAAAATTTCAAATCGTACCGCTTTTATTAATACTTTTTAACTGCGCTTTTTCTCTTTCCCTGAGACATATCGTTTCCCTCTTTTCTCACCCCAATTCAAATTCTCTGCAAAGCTGTTATTGATGAAGACCAAAGTTATAAAACGTTATATAAAAAGAATAAAAATCAGAACTCCAAATCTACTGTCATTCCTCTTCCTTATTCCTTCTCTTTTCTATTATTCTTCTACTATATTTTTTTTTGTGACTTAGTTAACTTTTTATTATTGAAATACATTGTAAATTTTGGAAAGCCTGAGTACCAAATGTGTACGAAATGGGTTGATAAAGTTTGCACCCACAACTTGTTTGATTTAAGTCCCAAATGAAATTGATGGCCGATTCATGAGTTTTTTTTTTGAATAAATGTTGTATCTAAGTTATATTGTATGTTTAAGAACTTTGAAATTATTGCGACATGATTGTTTGAATCTGAAATCACAAATGGGTTGACTGTTTTTTTCGTTCTTTATCTTTTAATATCTTTCTACACATGTATTATAGTAAATTAACAGCAAATACATATATAATTTGTATTTCTCCTTTTTCTAAGCATGTACCTATGCACATATATAGGATTCTATGCGAGATACATATATACCAGAAACATAATATATGTTAGATACATATAACTAATACGAGATACATATAATTAATGCATATATACTGATAACTAGATGAAATTTGATGAATGTATCCTTAATTTCAATCATTGTTATTAATTATTGCATCTTAGATATATTATGTATCACACAACTACATGTATCAAACATAATAACTTGTATCCCACGTAACAACATGTATCATGTGTCAAAGATGTATCTAGGCACGAAATAAAAGTGGTACGACCTGTAATTTCCAAAACTAGTGGTATTAGGAGTAATTGGCTTCTAAAGTTATGTGTTTTGTGTACTTTACCTAATTATTTGCTACTTTGATGAGGATGATTAAAAATTTAATTTGTTTAACATTAACTTTTGAGATAATTAAGTGTTCGACATTTTAACATGCATACTATGTTAATTAGTTTAACATTTTTATAACATTTTGGCATGAAATGAATGATAATTATTAGCATTAGTTTTTATGATGATATGTTCAACATCAACATATGTACTATTTATCATGTGATTAATAAGCCTAAGGATGGCAACATGGCTCAATATAGGCATGATCGTAAAACTTATTATGCTTGAAAGAAAATGGACACCCCTGCTCTCATTACATTGTTAAACTCCTTGGATAGTGATATCTTAAGAGAGTTCGAAATCACCAAAGGACTATGAAACTTTGGAATGCTTTAAAGAATAAGTTTAAAAGTCATTCTATTGCAAAGATAAGATCATTCAAGATCAGATTTGAATCATAAAAGAAACAGTAGAACATTCAATGAGAATACATCCGAGGCAAATGACAAAGATGATCAAAGAGTTGAGAGATGTCGTTTATATGTTGACTTAAAAACAATATATCCAAGTATTTATACGCTCTTTATCAAGTTCTTAAAATTATTTAAGTATGCATTTAACTAATAATCAGCTGATCACAACTTTGGAACATGTCCGAAGGAATATTAAGTTAGAAGAGAGCTAATTTAGAACTGAAGAGTCAAAAACTAAGTTGCATATGACAACAACCTCCAAACTCAAGAATGATCCAAAGAAAAAAAAGGAAAAAGAAAATAGGTTCATCTCAACCTACTAAGAGAACAATGATTGAAAAACCAAGCTAAAACATTCCAAATATGTCAAGATTGCTAAAGTAAAATGCTTTAACTGTGAACAAAAGGGTCACCATGCCAGAGATTGCTATGTACCTCCTAGAAAGGTATTTCATAAAATTAAAATTTGTGAACTTTGTGTTTCCAGTTTTATTTACTAATTTAATCTAATCCTTTGTGAATTATACTCTCAGGAGCAATGAACCACATAGCATTGGAGCGTAATATTTTTATTAATTTTTGATGAATTCTACGTGAATTAAAATAGATATATATGGGTAAAAATAATAGAATTCCTGTTGAAGGGATCGGTACATGCAAGTTAGTCCTGCATGGCCGATCGAGACCTAATCCTAAATGATGTCCTCTATGTACCACTGATTCATTGGAATGCCATTTCATTCACTTTTTTCTTATGTCAGGATTAGATTTATTTTTATGATAATTTCATCAAGTCGAATTTTGGATCAACTTTAATTGGTTATGTTACTGGAGATTTAATTATTATGAATTTGAATTTTAATCCATTAATAATATCAGTTTTTCTATATATTTTTTTAATAAATATGATTGTGATGTAAATATATAGCATGCTAGACTTTGTCATATTGGCCAACAAAGAATGCATCAGCTAGTAAAACATAGTTTACTTACCTAAATTGAGTATGTGGAATTGTCTGCTTGTAAAAAATGACTAGCTGAAAAATCTCTGAGAAAACCTTTAGGTAAAGTAACTAGAGTTGAATATCCTTTGCAATTAGTCTATCCAGACATGGGCAGACCGACGAATATTAGGGCTAGCTTGGAGCAAATGCTGATGAAATTAGGGCTATCATGGAGAAAATTATTTCATTACATTTATTGATGATTTTATCCATTTTAGTTATGTGCATTTGATTTCCAACAAATCAAAAGCAATAAGTTGTTTGGAAAGCTCATTGGAAAATCAATTAGACCAAAAGATAAAAGCTCTTTGAACTAGTCATGGCCGAGCATACTTATCGATTGAACTTAATGGGTCATGTCATAAAAAAGGAAGAGTTCATCAATTGACCATTCTAAATACTCCATAATAGAATGATGTTGCATAGAGAAGAAACAAAACTTTTCTCGGAATGGTTCGATCAATAATGACACAAGCTAGCCTCCAAATTAATTTTTGGGGTGATGCTTTATTTGTAATGACGCTTTCCTTTTTTAAATGTTATCACACTTTTCTTGCACCATAGACTTTCATGTAACCTTCCTAAGTTATTTATGACTTATTGGCACCGGTGATTTGATTCTTGATTATTTATTTGGTTGTTATATCAGTTTCCTGTTTTGGAATCTTAGATTTTGAAATTATTGACTTCAACCATTCTTTGAAAATGAACTCAGAATCAAATTCTGACAGTTCTTTATCTCCAGAATGTAGATTTTGGTTTAGAGACTCTTGGTTTATTCCGAAAGTCTTTGTTGTGATTTTATCTTATTTGGTATGTTCTAGTGTTTTAGAGTTTAAAAATTTGATTTCGATCAACTTTTGATGATCGAAGCCTCGAATTAAAAATTTACCTACACCATCAAAATCAAAATATAGGTTTTGGTTAGGTGAGATTTTTTGGGTTTGGGGCTTGTCGGGCTCATTTTGAATACTAGATTGGAATTTTAAAAAAGATTAGATCGAGGATTGGCTTTAGTCAATATTTTGTCGAAATAATCTTAGATTGAAATTTATTTATGCCGTTCAGTACGGATTGTTCATACAGGTTGATACGAGCACAGAAAGCACCAAGCATGCGACCCGCGTGATCCAAGCTATAGACGACATGAAGGCACGAAAGCAGACTCAAAGAGGCATAACCGCGCGCCAAGGAAGGCAGTCTCAAGTTTAGAAGATAGCTTGGGCAGGATAGAAGACTTCGAGGGCTTGAGTTGATGCAACCCAAATTTGAGGGGTCAATGTGACAACTTTAAGACTTGAAGGATTGTTTTGTCATATTGAGTCACTTTTGGGCTCAATTGTATTTATTCTATAATTAGACTATTATAAATGAGTAGTCTTGCATTAGGTTAAGAAGACTTTGATGAATATTGATATGAACTCTTTGAGAGTATAGTTATAGCTTACCATAGCGTAGACATAACTTAGCGTATTTTAGAACGCAATTGTGGGTGGATTCCCCTAGTTGCAACCGTAATTTATTTTCACTTCAATCGAAGAATTTTTCTTTTATAGATTCATTTGGTTTTTTGTTTGATTTCCATTTGGGGTTAATAGTGCTTTATAGGTTTAATTGAGAGGTGAGGGTAACCAATCCCTTGTTGTGCATAAACAGGTGAGTTATTGTTGATTCCGCATATCCTTTTTCTTTTATTTCTTTCTCTCTCTTACCACGTGCGTTTCATATATCAAACCTTATCATTTGGTATCAGAGCTTTGGCTAGTAATTCGTTCAGTCGAATTACAATCCTTAGTTCATAAACAAAAAATTCAAAAAAAAAAGAGGGAAATTTTGAGTTTTTTTGGAAATTTTTTTCAGAAAAATTAAGTTTCTATGTTAATTTGGTGTTACCCATGTGTCAATCTTGCGTCCCTAGCAATTTGAGTCAAGTGTCTTCAATTTGGAGTTATTCTAGGGTGTTTTGGGGTGTTCGCCATTGTAAACGTTGAAGGAGGAGAACTAGGGTTCATAGGGTTGAAATTTCGGGCGTGTTTTTGTGAGTAGAAAGAAGTGGGGTTTTTTACCCATAACAAAAGAAGCACGTAGCCAAAATTTTAGGGGAAACAAATTTCGTTTGAGGGTGGTTGAGTGTTCAAAAGTTCTAACCGTTTTTGAGTATTCTTTGTGTTCTTGTGGGGAGAAGGGTGATAACTAGTGTGTTTAATTGATCATCCTTGATTCAAAGTGTTATGTTGGTGTTAAAAGGTTGATAATATTCTTTCCCAAGTCGATAGGAACCTAGGTGTCAAGTTTAATTCAATTCTGGGTTGAATCAGAAAAGTTGATTTTTTTGGTGCCCTAGGTGTTCTCGGTGTTCTTGGTGTGTTTCGTCTTTTGATCTTGAAAGATTATTAGTTTTGGGTGTTATTTAATTCATATTAAGTGTGATTA
>JBDJHY010000002.1:6682026-6695175 GCA_039654485.1 Withania somnifera
TCCAAACGAGCCAAAACGTGCTATACAGCGACTAGGGGGAGAAGAAAGAGGACAATGAGGCGAGTCCAGCGATGTGTTCGCCTCATGGGGTCATCCGGGTGCCGGAGTCGAAGAGAAGAAATAAGGAGAAAAGAAGTATGGAAGAAGGGAAAGGAGTAAGGGAATTCGGTGCCCGGGGTTCGAGTACACCGGTACAGAGCAATCAGTCCGACTGCTGAACTGGCCACCCAGGATGCCGGGCTATAGTGTCCGGAGCCGAGCTGGAATGCCTGGAAGCCTACCAGTCTAAACATACCGGTATGTCCTGCCAAAATTATGAAACAGAACAAATAGCTGGGAAGCACACCGATATGCCGGTATGGGGTAAAACTGTCGAGATAGACCAACATTTTGCAGAAAAGTGCAGATTTTCCAATTGAGCTACAACATTGAAACAAAGTCCAAATTTAACAACCTTTATATGTTTCCTGAGTGGAAAATATAATTTGGACTCAATGGAATCAATGAAAATAACACAGTATGTCATTTGCATCAAGAAACCCAGAAAGACCAGACTGTACCAGAAAACCAACAGCACCAAAATGGGCAGCTCTCCACCAACACTTAAAATTCACAACAGCACTCCAGAAAATTAAACCAACACCCCTCCTAGCCTAAATTCATCTTTCCAGGCCTGCTGGAAGCATTAGAATTCCAACCTAACACTCATCGAGTTTCCATACAAACTCAGCTTTTAGGCTAAAACTTAAATAATTTCCACAATTTAGCTTAACTTGCAAAATTGGCATTCCGGAGCTAACAGAACTGTCAGAATTAAATTCTGAGGTCGTCTTGAAGGAAAGTTGACTTTGGTCAACGAATACTTAACTTTAGGCTCTAAAATAGGGAATTTGAGATATTTCTCAGCCTAGTCGCTAGGGATCCGAACTATCGGTCCCATCAAGTCATAAATGACTTGGGAAAACTTCTGAAATGCTCTAAGATGCAAGACATCGCATATTTATCATGAATGACCATGAGGGTCATTACAGTTTGATATGACTATAGATTTTTATCCTCAGACTGATGGACAATCTATAATGACCCTTATGGCCATTTATGAGAAATATGTAATGTTTTGCATTTTATAGTATTTTAATAGTTTCCACAAGTCATTTACGACTTACTAGAATTGGTAATTTAGTTCCCTGGCAGCTCGATTGTGGAATATCTCAAATTGTATTTTAGAGCCTAAAACTAAGTACTCCTTGACCAAAGTCAACTTTTTTCAAGACGGGATCAGAATTAAATTCTAGAAATTCTGTTAGCTCCATAATGCCAAAAGGTCAAGATTGAGCCCGAGTTTGTGTTTCAGAGATTTCGTGCAATTTATGCTTATTTGTGGATTTTAGTTAAGTTTAACGCCTAATTTTGATCTTGAGTGGTTTTTTTTGAGTTTGAAGTGTTGAATCAAAATTTTGACACATCCATCAGCTTCAAAATGGTGAATTTAGGCTAGTTTGACCCTAGGTATGCTTCCCAAGGTATCCGTGCTCGACGTGAGTCATTATGTGGAAATTTTGAAATTTTTTCGTACTGGCTAAGTCTTGGTTGGGGGTCAGTTTTGCTAAAACAACCTCCGCTGTCAGTTTTTACAATTCCTTTGAGTTTGGATTATGTTTTTCACATAAAATACATATTTGTTTTGTCAAATTAGAACTTCATTTCAATTTCTAAACCCTAGTTGAATTTTCAAAAAATATTGTCTTTGACTGGTGCAGTTTTACCAATATATCGATCAAAGTGTCGATTTATCAGCAGCGACTGATAAATCAAAAATCCTGTAAATAAATTGGTTGAGCTGATAAATCAAAATAATTAATCGATTGTCGATAGGTGCAGATAAATCGACCAATTTTTTAATAAACCAGTGCCTTCCAGTTTCAGCGGTGCCAATTTATCATCAATTTTGGTCTGATAAACCAGTACCTTAGACCCTTTTTTTGGTTTTCACCCATTTTTGGGTACTGTTTCCCCAAAATTTTCCCTCGTTTTCTCTCTAATTTTTGTGTGAATTGTCTTTAAAACTTCCCCAAATTCCTTAGAAAATTCCTTGTAGATCTCATACGTCACCCTTACCTTCAGTAAGTAGTTTCATCTATTAAATTTCATGTATAATTAGAGTTTTCCTCCATTGATTCCCTAGTCATGATTTCTTGATTCCTTCAATTATATATGAAGTATGTGTAAATTCCTTGCCCTTTATGGTTATTATACATTGTAGTAACGTTTCCTTTTCCGAATTTAACATAGAAATTGATAAAGGTTGAATCATTAGTCATTTTATACTCAATCTTCTCCGGTCTATTCAAGGGTCTTCCCTTACTTCAATTGTGCTCAAATATGGAGCACAGGTTCCTAGTAATGTTGGGAACTTCATGGCGAAGCTTATTTTCAGTTCCGATAAACGGGCCCTGCATGCCCATTTTAGGCAAAGTCCAAAACTTAGCGTAATTTATACCGATGGACTCATATTGAAATGTGGAATACTTTTACACAAGTTTCATAGCAATCGGAGTTCGTTTGACATCAATCGGAGTGATATTTGTGGGCTTGTAGTGCTTTATCATCGGACAATAAGTAGCCTCCGCTGGGCTATCTCTAGTCTATAACTTTAATAATTGTACTAAATATCATCTGTATGTTAAGTAGATATGTGTCTATAGTTACCCTGTATCGCTCTTTTATTTGTTTCCTCGTTAATATATACTTCGATATCCAGATTTATATGGTTCCTGTGACTTAGGATTTGCCAAGTGATACCTGTTCGGGCATAGATGGTTTTTTTAATGTATAAATACTTGTTGGTATTTTGTGTATGCATTATACAATAGGTTGGGCCTTGGTCTAGTATAACCACCTGATTATTGATCCATGAAGTCTAGAGACTGGTTTTTAGCCAAGGCTTTACACCCTAACACCGAGAATTATTATTTGACTAATTAATGCTGGGACTTGAAACTGACTCCGTTCGGTAGTGAATACATCTGCTGGAACTTGAGTCCATCATCGTATGACAGTGAGTATAACTTTTCAAAACTAGCACACACAGTGGTTCGGCTGATTATTGATATAGTTCCCTTGAGGACTTTTGGTGATACTATGATATATAGGCTTGGAACACCATGACTTGCCAAGTACGTCTTGATAATGTTATTAAAATGAGTTATTGGTCGCCAGACTATGAGCCCCTTGAGTCTCTGTGATTTGGGATGTGAAGTTATGATGATGCTAGAGATTGTACGTGGCAAGCATACCTCCATGGACCTTTTCTTCAGGCTACAGCGACATGGAGGGAAAGGTATAGGATGGAGTAGGGATATACTAGGAACATTTAGGGTAGCCTTACATAGATTCTTCCTGTTGGACGTACTGGTACCAGAGGAGAAACGTGCACAGAACTTGTTACTTCATGTGAGTGTATTTACTTTTCTGCACATGTCTTCTTCAGTGTACCCTGGATGAGATGTAAGGCCTATGATGAGTGTAAATTCTATGTTTAATTTATTTATTAAATTATTTTTATACTTCTTAGTTATTGTAGTGTTACTGTTGTGACTTACTGCTTATATGGATTATTGTGTGTTTTATCATCTTATCAGTTTTTCTTATTTTACTTGAGGTTACCGGTATACCGTCCATGTTCTCCTTCTGTATTCTTTTGAATCCTGATTATTGTTGTTATTATTCATATATATTGTTGCATGAATTTCGGGTACGTTTTTCTTCATTGCCTGAAATCCTGTTATGTGATTAGCTAGAGATCCATTTCTACTTGTTTCTTGATCCCTATTTGAGTAGCTAGCTTTCATGATGTACTATTCTTTTCTATGACCCTATTTCTTGCCTTTCGTTATTTACTTCTTTTATTATCTTTATGTGCCTAATGGGCCTTCGAAGCCTACTAGGTATGGGTTGCTTTAGCAGCTTGTATTCATACTACACTTGCCCATGTACAGATCCGAGTACAAGTGCCCGACCTTAATTTATAGATCGTTGTTCGTGCAAATTCTACTGATTTTCAGAGACTTAGATGAGATTGGTGTACAGTTTTTATTGCTTCTCTTCAGCATTGATTTGATCTCCATGTGTTTTTGGAGATACATTTGTATTATAAAGTTGGTTCCTTATTTTGTACTTAGAGGTTTTGTATTGCACTGGTATAAGGTTTTGGGCCTTTTTTATTCTTTATACTTCCATTTATTAATCTATTATTTATTAAACTTATGCTTTCCATATTTGATATAGTAGACCTTTGCTTCGGCTTCGGACTATAGGGCTGGTTCTCTTACTGGTGGTATAGTAGGTGCCATTATGATCCGAGAAATCTAGTTGTAACACAGTCCGAGCGGACGACTTAAATATTAGAGGACATACTTAGAGAATGTATGATTGACTTTAGAAGTCTCTGGGATAAATATTTGACTTTATCAGAGTTTTCCTACGACAACAATTACCATTTCAGCATTAAGATGGCTCCGTTTGAGGCCTTATATAGTAGGAGATATTGTTATTTGATTGGTTTGTTTGATACATTTGAGGTAAGATCATTGGATGCATATTTTCTATTTAATGCTATGGATCAAGTTCGAGTCATTCATAGTAGATTGTTGGCAACCTAGAGTAGGAAAAAAAGTTATGTTGATAGGAGTGTTCGAGTTTTAGAGTTCATGGGAGGTGATCGTGTTTGGGTTAAAGTATCACATATGAAGGGTGTCTTTAGGGTTGGAAAGAAGGGAAAGCTCAACCCTACATTTATTAGCTCATTTGAGATCTTGGAGCGCATTGGAGAAGTGGTTTATAAGTTGTCCTTTACACCTAGTTTTTCAATGGTTCATCTTGTATTTCATGTTTTTGTGCTTCAAAAATACATTCTTGATGATTCTCATATGATTCATTTTGAGTATGTGACTTTGGACCGAACTTGAATTATAAGGAGGAGCCTGTGACTATGTTAGATAGGCAGTTAGAAAGCTCAGAACTAATGAGATAGCTTTGGTGAAGGTTCAGTGAAAGCACCATTTAATTGAGGAGGCTAATTGAGATATGGAGTCTGATATGCATACCATACATGGCCTCAGGTAATTTCTTTTTCTTTATGTTCGAGGATGAACATGGTTTCTAGTGGTAGATGATGTAATGAACCTCATGTTAATTTGGCTTTTCTCATAAAAAATATTATTTTTTCCTTTATGATATTTGCCTCGGGTCACTTTTGATTAGTTCATGGTAAGTTTTAAAATCGGAGTGAAAAGTTGTGAGTTCTGAAAAAAAATTAGTCTTGAAAGCCTTTAAGTTGTAATAGTTGACTTTAATCAACATTTAGAGTTTTGAGTCCCAAAATAAATTTTGTTCGTTCTATCAGCTATGAAATGTGGAATTTGGTTTGGAAGGACCTTTATTTTTTATTTCAGGGTTTTCGAGGCGATTTTATCCCATTAGACAAGATAAATTTGAGTTTTAAGTCCAAACTTTGTCTTTGATCAATATTTAATAACTAGACACTCGTATTCGAAATTTTTTCAATTTCGTTGAATTTAGAAGGCCATTTTTTGCATAAAAGACATTTTGAATAGTTTTTCAAAGGTCCCAGATATATTTTTATTATTTGGTGTAAAGTTTATATTTTAATTAGCCATGATGCGTATCGGGTTAAAAAGGTCTCGACTTTGTATTTCAATTGTTCCAGTAAGTTCTGAATGTCAAATTTAGTGATATACAAAATATAGTTTGCGTGCACAAGATTTTGAACATATCTCGGGGGTCCATTTGGAGACTTGTTCGATTGAGTTGCTACTGCTAATATTGTACCTGGTGTCATCACCCTACCGTTCATCTCGATCATGAGGCCCATGTGCCGCGATCGCATAAGTAAGCATATATGTTCATTGTTATCTCTCTCCTAGTCGTAATCATGTAGATCTGATGGGGCTTGGTCACTTAAGCCTTCGAGATCGCGTGGTGTGGGACTGTGATTGCGAGATACATTTCCTAGCAGAACATAAAAGACCTCAAAACGTACTTTTCTTCCCTATTTGACATTTATGATATTGTAAAGTCATATTGAGGTATTCTAAATGATATATTTTGAGGCAAAACTCTTGCGTAAGCCTTGAATCATTGATTATTCATTACTCATTTATTATTTCATAATTTTAATATCGAATTTATTATTTTCAAAGTGTAAATTTGGGGATTTTTAAAGAAAACCTTTATATGGTACTTTTGAGTTTTGAAGTATAATTTCTACTTTAATAAAATTTCATAGTTGAGATTCTCAATATATGGGTAACATAATTTTAAAAAAATTAAATTTACCCTTCTGTATCAATTTTAACTTTTAAGGGAGACTTTTTATCCAATTTCAAAAAATAGTAATATAGTATCATCATTCATAATTTCTCATACTTAAATTATATTTGACTAGAATTTATGGATTCCGAGATGTTGCACAAAGGGAAGGCCCAAGCTTTATTCGATCTCTTCACTTTAAAAAAAAGTAGAGGTTCTTGACTCTTCTAAAAGTGTCTTAGGTACTTATGTGCTAGTTTCTTGTAATTAGGAGTAATGGGAATTATTTGGGGTATCCATGTGGATAAAGTGATGATTATTCACCTAGATACTAGAATCAAGCATGCGGGGTTAAAATAAAGGAATAAAATGACTACGAAATCATGTAATTTTTTAATTTATCCATTGAATTGAGATATTGTACAACTTACGAGATGCCCAAATAGGGTTTATTTGCACTTGATTGATTCTCCATTGGATGTTATGACTATGTGTAGATTCGATTGACTTGATATGACACTTACATTATATTATGCCCTTGAGTAGCCTTTTTGATTGTTGAGTGCGTTTCCATCTTTAAATTATCAATATGAAAGTTCTTATTTGTTGTTAAATTCTCGATCCCTAAGATGAAAATCAAGGCCAAAGGTTTATACCACAATGTTAAGGATATTACGATTTGATTATATGAAAGACAAGGGCCGAGGTTCATTCTAGTATTACCATGATTTGATGATATTAATGATATGAGAAAGCATGAGCCAAGGTCCATACCAGATTTGCTATGACTTAATAATGTGAAGTAACTGGTGGGGTCATTTTTGACATTGCTGAGATAATTATATATTTATGAAGATTGGTTACCACCCGGGTATAATTTTTTACTATAGATATCACACTGCATAGAACATTATTTAGTTGTTACATGTACCATGGATTGGTTTCTTATAGTGAGATGTGCTAGATGCCTATTTGTGATGTTGATATTATATTGGCCTTTCCTTATTGTTGGTTCTAAGGTAATGAAATGAGAAAAATCATTATTGATTATGATTGAGATGGAATAGAGAAGATGGTTATAATTGTATGATTACTTTTACCTCAGTTTATTCTTTCAAAACCAATCCTACGAGTCCATTCTTCAGTATCACAGATATACCCTTCTCTACAGGTGGAGCTGTCTATTCGAAACTGATAGGGGTGTGAAGGACTCCTTACATGAGTTGGTGGCATAACAGGTGGGTTCTCTCCATGAAGTGTGACTTAACTCGATAAGGGAGACCTTCTCCTGAATAGACTAGTGATGATCCTATGGTATTGATATAAATGGGATGAGTATAGACTAAATATGGATTGATTTACTAATGTTGGTCTAGTCATTTTAGAATTTATACTAGAAGTCTATTCTTGGTATCCAAGATGTATCCTTGTTACCACCTGGTGGACTTGTGTGTTAGAAACTGACATGGATGGTAGACTTGAATAGTGTTCCTTTTACCTAGGCCTGATCTTTTAGAATTTATCCTATGAGTTCATTCTTCGGTATCTAGGATGTACTCCTCTTATCATGGGTGGACTTTTGTGTTGAAAACTGAGTGGTGTATTAAAGGACTCCTTTCACAAGTCAATAGCACGATGAGTGAGATTTTTCCATGAATTGAGAATTGACTTAAGAGTGGAGTCCATCCTGGATATGTTAAGGGTGAGATTTTGATAATGGAGATTGATTTTCTTCTTAATTATTCTTTGATTTTGAAATTTTATTTGTTGAGATATCTAGTGGGGTGATATTGATCTTTACTTGGTGATGAAACTTGATTTTGATACCTTTTTGTTGAATTTTAGATTATTATTATTGGATTCTGATGTGTATTTGATTTCACTGTTGATATCCATTCCGCCATGTGTTTATTGTTATAAACTGCCGGTTATATTATCTGTTCACAGGTTGTAGCTATGGGAGGATTGGGGTTGGTGTGTTAGGATAGTTGGTGCTTGTGACTACTTTGTTTAGAGCCAGCCAGGGGTACTTGCTAAGTACCCATTTTACTTTTGGTACTCACCCTTGATTTTCTACACTTCGTGTATATGAGGATCCTGGTGAAGCTAGATTTGCTTTCCAAATCATAGTCCGAGGCTAAATTGCAGAGAATTTGAGGTAGCTGCTTCATCATCCAGTAGACTCCATGGACTCCTTTATCTTATGTCTTTTGTTCTATTTTCTTAAGGTTATAAAAAATCGAGACTTGTACCGTTTTTATCAGATATGTATTATTATGTTTAGAGACTCGTACAGCATGACTTCAAATTTTGGTATAGTTCATTAGGTTGAATTTTTATAGTGTACCTTCTCTTCTTTTCGTTGACAGGTTAATTTATACATTTACCCTTATAGTTGTTGATAGACTTATTTGTCTAAGTGAATTAGAATATGTGCCATCACAATTAAATTTTGATTTGCACAATTTCCTTAGTATAAAATTAGACACTATATATTGTGTAAGTAATCCATCTATTATGTTGAATAGAGTAACCAAACAATATATGTATTGGTTGGACAAAATTTCAATCCAAAAACGACTTTAATTAGTACACAGCCTAGATAACTGGTCCTAAGAGAAATCTAGTAAAAGGTTTCTCCTAGTCATTTTTCTTCTCTCAAACATGTAATAAAATAACATATTCTAAAATATCAATTCATTAAGATCGACACCAAAATCTTCTTCGTTAATTAAAATGTCTTGCGGTCAATATCTTCTAGCCGGTGGGCAGTCAAACTCCAAACTTTCCAATGAAAAATGTCAAAAATCTCATTTTATTCTATATCGTTGTATATTTAGTATTTCATTTTGTGTTAAATTTCTCGACTAGAATTCTAAAACTTTAGCTCACTCTCGCAAAGTAAACTAATTTTTTATAAGAAAAATACATGGGATAATAAATATAAGTCCTTAATTATGATTTACAATAATACAACAAATATAATTATTAAATACAACAAAAATAATAATAATTCAGTAGATCCTTATCCTTCCTTATTTTTCTATATTTCTCTCTCTTTTTTTTATCTCTTTCTTCTTTTTTTTCTTTTTTTCTTTTTCTGTTTTTTTTCTTTTTCATTTTTTTCTCTTTTTTTTTTTTGTTTGAATATTTTCGTTTCTCTTTCTTCTCTTATCGTTTCTTTTTTTTTTTCTTTTTCTTTTATTTTTTTTAGTATTCTTTTCTTCTTTCTCATTTTTTCTTTTTTCGGTTGCATTTTATATTTTTGAAAATATGATTACATCGAGCTCAAGTCTTGAATGATGTTCAAAATAGCATAACCGTTCATTGTATTTGTATTTGTACTATTATTTATATTTTTATATTCATTGATACTAAATGAAATCATTCGAATACAAATGATATGTTCTTATACAATTCGGTTTTTGATACACTTGTATTTTAAAAATTATTTGTATTTGTATTATATTTGTAATTACCTGGATCATTTGTATATTATAAGCATGTAAAAAGTATTGATTCTCTTGCTAAAAATAAGTGTATCTATACTCATTGATAGGAATTGTATTTTATTTATATAACTTGATTCTTACAAATACAAATAACGCATTTGTATAAAACGATACATGTTTGTACAACTTGAACCATACAAACAAAAATGGTACTTCTAATATACAAATTCAAATGATAAGCTTGATGTACAAATACAAGTAATACACTAGTACCAAATGATATGCTGCACATTTGTATGTGATAGACTCAAATAAATATAAATACTGCATATACTTGTTTGTATACGAATACAAATGTTAAATTGTACATATTCATGGACAAACCATCCAAATAAAAATATTAAAGTTCTATAAAATGATATAAAATATTTTATACTAAAAAATTTAAAATATAAATTATATAAAAAAGGAGAGAAGTAATATTATAAATATTAACAAAATGAGAAATAAAAATATATGTGAAATATTAAATATAAAATATAAAAAAGAAAAAAAGAAACAACAATGAAAGAGAGATGTAAAATTAATACAAATGATAAATTTTACTTATTCACTAAACCATCCAAATAAAAATGTTAAATTTGTAAAAAATGTATCACTTGATAAAAAAAATATAAAATATTAGACCAAAAAAAGAAAGAGAAAGAAGTGAGAGAATATTTAAAAAGAAGAAGAAAAAATGAGAAAGAGGGGTGAAAATATAAAATACAAAAGAAAAAAGAAAGAAACAGAGATCTAAAAATAATAAAAGAAAATATAAAGAAAAGAAAAGAGGAAAAAAAATTACATATCTCCGAAAAAATTAAAATCAAGAAAAAAGATAACATTCTGAGATAATATTATTAGTTGAGTAATCATATGAAAAATTAACCTCTACCAAAAATTAGAATAGTTGCTTGGTTAGTAGGATAAGATAGACAAGATAATCCCTCAGATTAGCTACGACACCTTCTAAATGGGATGGCTAATTTTACCACTTTATAAATAATGAAATAAAATAAAATAAAAAATATTTACGATCACACGTGAAAAGAAATAATATTTTGTTGTAAAGTATTGGTTTTGCACATGGCTTATTTGTCACATGGCTCACTCCAATAAAGAGTCATGTTATTTTTGCCATGTGGCCTAAGTGGTGTCAACACCACTTAATGAATAAAGATCTTAGTTGCCAAGTGAAAAGACCAAACTTGGTTTATAAATAGCTAGAAATAGATAGCAAATTGGGTGGAAAGACCAAACTTGATTTATAAATAGCTAGAAATAAATAGCAAATTGGGTGTACTTTTCCATTTTAAATAAAAGATAGAATTTGTCTTCCCTTTCTTAATTAAGAAAATTTCCTATTTTGGAAACTTTCCACTTTTGAAAACTTTCTAATATTAGAATTTATTTAGTTTGCAATTGTATTTTACTTTATAACATGTTATTAGTATGAGACTCTGTCATTTCGAGCAAATATTATAAAAGAAAATATGGATGTACCTCAAGTTTTATTCAGATCACTACTCAATCACGATGATATCTGTGTAATTGATAGTGGAACAACTAATATCATCTTCAAAGATGATAGATACTTCTATTACTTGCTGAGGAGAAAATCGAATGTTACAACAATTTCTAATAACTCAAAATTAATTGAAGGCTCCGAAAGAGCTACTATATTTCTGCCTAAAGGGAAAAAACTGGTTATAGAAGATGCTTTATTCTCTTTTAAATCCCCAAGAAACTTGTTAAGCTTTAAGAATATTCGCCAAAATGGGTATCATGTTGAGCAATAAACTAAATGAATAAAGAATACCTTGGCATTACCAAGAATGTCTCAGGCCAGAAATATGTTTTGAAAAAATTGCCAACTTTGTCTTCTGGACTGTATTATACAGAAATTAGTGCAATTGAAGCACATTTTATCCTAAACAGAAGTTTATCAATTTGAATACTTTTATGTTGTGGCATGACCGAATAGGTTACCCTAGATCAATAATGATGAGGAAAATCACTAAAAATTTAATTGGGTACCCATTAAAGAACCTGAAGATTCTTACAAATAATGAATTTTCATGTGCTGCTTGTCACCAAGACAAGTAATTACGAGGCCATCACCAATTAAGGTTGGCTCGAATCCCTTAAATTTTTGGAATGTATACATGGGGACATATATAGACCTATCCACCTGTCTAGTGGAGTGTTTAGATATTTTATGGTCCTAATTGATGCATCTTCGAGGTAGTTCCATGTATGCCTCTTATCATCCCTCAACCTAGCGTTTGTGAAGTTTTTGGCACAAATAATTTAATTAAGGGCACAATTCACATATTATCCTATTAAGGTCATCCGATTTCAATGATTATCGTTTATTAATTGGGATAAAAGTTGAACATCTTTTAGCTTATGTTCATACTCAAAATAGCCCTGTAGAGTCATTTATTAAGCGCCTACAATTAATAGCAAGACCATTACTTATGAAAACGAAATTTTCCACTACAGTTTGGGGTCATGTTATCTTGAATACAACAACACTCGTTCGGCTCCGAATGACTGGTTATAATAAATATTATCCATCACAATTAGTTTTTTATCATGACCAAAACATTTCTCATATACAAATCTTTGGTTGTGCATTCTATGTGCCAATAGCACCAACACAACGTACTAAGATGGGCCCTCAGAGAAGGTTAGGAATATATGTTGGGTTTAACTCATCCTCCATAATTCTCTAACTTGAACCATTGACGGGAGACTTGTTCACTGCCCAATTTGCAGATTGTCGGGTTGATGAAACAAATTTCCAGCAATTAAGGGGAGAGAAGAAAGAACCTATCAAAAGAGAAATTGGGTGGAGGGTTTCATCACTATCTCATTATGATCCATGTACTCCAATATGTGAGACAGAGGTCCAGAAGATCATCCACTTACAAAGAATAGCAAATCAAATGCTAGATGCATTTACTGATTTGAAAAGAATAACAGAGTCATATGTCCCTGCAACTAATGTGCCTTTTCGAATTAATATTTCATAAAGACCATCTATTAGTGTCATAACTTTTGAATCCCAAAAATGCCTAAAGCGTAGTAAGCCACTGGGTTCAAAGGATAAAATTATAGGAAAAAAATGTGAAAAGTAATCAAAATGACACTGAGAAAGAATCTCCTGAAGAGGTTCGAGGTCTGATTAATCTTTATATTCCTACAGAAATTAGTAAACCCGTGACTCAAGTAAATGAAGAGATTTCTATAAGTTCTACCGATAGTGGGATAAATTTAGATCGATCGAAAGTAATAATAGATAATATTTTTGCATATAATG
>JBDJHY010000002.1:6704052-6717817 GCA_039654485.1 Withania somnifera
CTTTAGACACTTAGAAAGAAAAGCTGCGAAAAGGGACTCCTCAAAAGAAGAGGACCAAGAGAAACAATTGTTAACAAATACCACAACTTAACTTAATTTTCATTAACCTAAATTAACTTTCAAGAGAAGGCCCTAAATTTTCATTTTATCTTTTAAATCTTAACTTTTTGAACCTGTTTCACTATATTTAACAACACCTTAAAATATGATAACACGAAAAAAACATAATATGGTCCGAGAACTGTTTGATTTTGTCCAACAAATCAATAATCTATTGCAACAAAATACTAAAAAATATTAACATTTCACAACTTTAAAGCAATATTCAAAAACAAAAACAAGAACAACAAATAAGGTACTTGTATTGAACAAGATAAACAAACATACAACAACTTTATCTAGTATTAGGAGAATAGATATTAGAAATCAGGGTATATTTTTTTGAAACAACAAAATTATTAACCCTAATTTTACAAAAACAATTCTTTTTCTTCTTCAACAAAAATGCAAAATCTTAACTTTTAAAACTAAAATAAAAAATTTATTTTAAAAAGAGAGAGAAAACCGAAGGCAGTCGTTGGAGATTGAGACGAGGTCGTGTGTTTTCTGACTTTTTTTTTTTGAATATTTGATTGTGAAAACCGTTAGAAGGGGAGAGAGAATGATAAGTGAGAAGAAAAAATTAAGAGAATATGAACTTATTGAGGTTTGATTTTACTTCTAATTTTTAAGTTGTGAGTTTTTTTTTTAAATATTTTAAAAAATTTATTGAGTTCATAATTAGGTTAATGAAGTTTTTTAGATAAGTTTGACCTTAGCGGGTCAAATTTTTCAATTTTTTAAAAATTTCTAGAGGTTCGTTTGACTCTAATTATAAATTAATTAAATTAATTTTTAAGTAATTTTTAACTTTTAAAAATATTTAAATATTTTAAAAATAACTTAAAAAAATAAAAAATTTAAAAAAATAAATAATCCTACATTACATTTTTTAATTTAAAATTATTAAAATTTAATTTTTAAAAACTATTTTTTATAAGCAATTTTTAATCCACCCCAAACGTGTCCTCAACAGTTAAAAACAGCTTTCCCCCAATTTTCTCCACAAACCTCAAGTTCGACATTAATGGCAAGGGTTCCAAGCAAGCACTCTCGCGATCAATTTCAGGTATTTCGCTACCTATCTGACGTTTTCTTTACTTTTCCTAAAAAGTTTGAAGGGTACCCTGTTAGTGATTGTAGCGATTCCTTGTCTTGATATTCTATGGTTTTACCGGCATCTTTTTGGCTTAATAGGACATGCAGGGCCTCTTGAATAACTTACAGGATTGGGAACTAACATTGAAGGGTAAAGACAGAAAGATGAAATCGCAGGCTTGTGGCAAAGAGACGTTGGTAATCACTTAGTTCTAAACCTACATCTTGATATGTACTGGTCACATGTAATCTTAAATGATGCTTTAATTAAGAATTTTGCATTGGCGACACTGGAGGAGCTATCTCAATTTTTTTTAATGTATATATAATAGATGTTAAATTCTCTTGACTTCTTAGTATGCTTACTTTTTTATATTTTGAATCATCTTAGTGAAACTCCTGGCTCCACCACTTAATTTGGCGATTCAGTTTTCTTTGATGTGTTGTTTTGCTTAACCCCTATGTCACGAGACAACTTTCACATTTTTATGTGGCACTTCTATGGGATTTTGAGTGATATCTGTAATGGTTTAAAGATTCACCTTTTATCTGTGATTATGCTTCGATATATTCTGTTCTTAGTTTAACGGTGCTTAAGAATTCCTTTAAGATTTTTTGTCAATAACTGAACAATTGAGGACATTGCATTGATTTTAGTCTCTGCAGTTTATACCTTTCCCAGCCATTTGGCTAAGATCAAATTAAGTTCTGCAATCTTGTCAAGCCACTGCCTTTATCTTTTTTGGTGGTTGAAGAGGTGACATATCACATTCTTCAGCCATGAGGACTGTGGTGATGTGGGTTGTTTGTAAATGTTTTAGTCTATGTTGACTTGTCAATAATAAATTGTTTCCCATTTCTCCTAATTACCTTGCACAGAGAGAAGACTGGAGCCATACTGGTGGACTCCCTACTGGTCCTCAAGTTAATGGGACACAACGAGTTACCAAATCTCTCTCGACCGGAAGTGCTGCTGGTCAATATAATTATTCTAAAAATTACAATCCAATTACCCATATATCAAGTGGACTGATATCAGAAGAGAGCAACATCAACGCTAATTCAGAGAAAGAGCTGGTATAGTTAGATTCTTCAAATTGACTGTCCTTTTTTTGATTTGCAAAGCTTGGTCGTTATAGCTGGTGATCTGCATTTTATGCTATTTCCTAGGGCAATGAGTTCTTTAAGCAGAAAAAATTCAATGAAGCCATTGATTGCTATTCTAGAAGCATTGCGCTTTCACCAACTGCAGTAGCTTATGCCAATAGAGCGATGGCTTATCTCAAAATTAATAGGCAAGTTTAATGCACTTCATTGTTCTTTTAGGTAAAGTGAGTACGGCATGAAAATTGGGAGCTGTCTTACCTCCATGGATTTCTCTGCATATATTTAGGTTTCAAGAGGCAGAGAACGACTGCTCAGAGGCCTTGAATCTGGATGATCGCTATATTAAAGCTTATTCTCGCCGTTCAACGGCTAGAAAAGAACTCGGGAAATTGAAAGAATCAATTGAAGGTATAGTTTAATCTAAAATGCAAGCATAAGGGTAACTGTTATATTCAGGTTTCCTGTCTAATGCAACTGTAGCAGCTCAGATGTTGAATTTGCATCAAGGTTGGAACCACAGAACCAAGAGATCAAGAAACAGTGTGGAGAAGTTAAGGCTCTATATGAGAAGGTGATCACACAAATCTCCATTTTGTTTTCCTTCAAAAGAATTTGCATAATAATGATAATCTCCAATGGTTTCTTTCTTGGAGATACTCTGGCAAGCCCTCTAGGTTTGTAAGATGGTACTAGTCCTTGGAAGTGTCTTCAACAATATTTTCCTTGATGAAATGAGGGAAACCACTGGTGATACAATTGAAATAATAGCTGTATTATCCATCCACAATCAATTCACCTATTGAAATACTGTTAACTCCAGTTTTACCAGCCAAAATTTCTGCTCCACGTAGGCTTATCATGGCTAATAAATCTGGTTAATGTGAAATGGAGCTTTTTGTTCATATGTTTGGGTGGAACTTATGCAAATTAACTGATGAAGTTCTGTTTGCATGCACTGAAAGATGTATGTTTAGTGTTGCTTGATTGCACCATGATACTTTATTGTATCATCTGGAGCTTCATCTGTTGAAAGATATCTTGGTCCCTTTTAGAGGCTGTTTAGAATCTTGACATTGTTTATGCTGTACTATGCATTGATCACAGATAACTTAGTTATCAATTAATCAACCTTGTAGGAGATTCTCAAAAGACTATCAGGAGCAACAGGAGTTCTTGCACAAGGGGCTCAAAAATCTGGAAAGACAATTAAATCTGGCCCTGTAATCCAAGCTGTATCAAGTAGTTCTCAAAAGGTGGCTGAAGTTCGGACGGTTCCTGCCAAGGTTATTATTCTAAACCGTTGAAAAGGATTATAACATTTAAGTATCTTATTGCAAAAGCACGAACCATTTCCCTGTCATCTTGTCATAATTTATTGATTCGACCAGTTATCTTTATATTATTCAAGTACACTTTTTAAGAAACGAATTTGGTATTCCGGCACTTAGCATTTAATTAGCATATAAAAATTAAACTGGTGTGAGGAGACTCGGAGGATTTAGTGAATTGTAATGAACTATTAGATGATGACCAAAAGTCTGGTTTAGTAGTCAATGAAGTCGGTCCAGAATCATGAGTTCTCATGTTTAAATCCTATTAGAGAAAAATACTAATGGGTTGTTTCGTAGGATGTATAAGAATTATGCTGAATATGGTGTATTAGTAACAAGCATTAGTAATGCTGATATTAGTTATGCTTGCATAAGCTGTGCTGGGATTGTTTCTTGTGCACTGTTTTGTTTAGTGTATTAAAAATTACATGCATTGCATACTTTCCAAGGAAAAAATTATCTTTTTACAAAAACATCCTCCACAAATACTGTCGAAAGGATGTGGAAAAAGTTTTGGGGGGCAATTGTGTCTTTAACCATGCTAATGCATGCACTAAAACCCTTTGCATTGCTAATACCTTGGTTTTCATGTATTAGTTATACATAGCATAATATTAAATAGAGTGTATAACGTATTAGTTATAAATAGGCTGAATAAGTGTACTAGACAAAATATTAGTAGTACAAAAATCTAATGCATGATTTTTCTAATGCATCCTACCAAACGGCTCCGAAGTGATTTCTATTCATCTATCCTAGCTTTGGTGGATAGAGTTACTTGGTACTTGTTGCTGGTGGGAATCCTGTGGAAGTCGACGTGTGCACAAGTTGGCCCGTATACCATGATTATTATTAAAAGAAAAGGTGATCAAAGTTCATGCATGTTATCACTTATCTTTGATAGATATGTGATTGGGGTATACAATTTATGTAGTTTTTTCCTAAAATAAACTGAAATATTTTTCTCGCTGAGTGTTTTATTATCAGGTTTTAAAAATATGATGATCTGGCAAAAAGTTGTTTTTGAGTACTTCTATGTTATAGATTGTAACCTGTAAAATAATTCTCTACTTCAGTCTCTATTTCAATCTTTATCTTCTTAGGTACTGCGACTCTTAGGTTAGATGTCAAATTTTATTGTAAAATAGGTAGGTCTTTGGTTGGGATGAATTGTACTCTTGAAGAAATTGAACTATTTCTAGTATAAATAAATTATATTGTGCGGCATCTCTCTTTATGGCAGAATATGGTGACTTTATTGAATCATATAGGGAGAATTTTCTCTTCTGAAGTAGGCGCAGTTTCTGGACTGTCTAGCAGGGGCATTAAATTAGTATAGATGGAATATGCATAATACACAAACAAATATTCACACTTGGCCTCAATTGGCAAGTAAATACTTCAACTTTGAGTATGCACATATAGACTCAACCATAGTTGGTCATCTGGACCCCTTCAAAATTTGTGTGTCATGTTAGTGTAAGGTGTCAACAAGAAACAGCGGGTAAGAGTTGGAGTATTTAGTTGCTAGTTGAGAGCAAGTTGAGGTGTTTAAATATGCATTCTTAAAGTTAGAGTGCTTATTTGCCTGGTGAGGTCAAGTTTAAGTTTTTTTTTTAATGTATTTTGCTGATGGAGTATCGGTTGAAAGACTTGAATATACCTTTAGAAATGCTTTTTGAGAGTCAGCATTACCCTGACTACATAAATACATTAAAATCCTATGATGCAATAGAAAGTAGTAATTAGGTTTTGAAAAATCCTCTCTCGGGAAATGGAGCCAGCTTTGCTTTCCTTCCTGGAACCATGTTCCGGCGACTTCTCTTCCTGACTTGCTGTTGTTCTTCAGGTTATACCCCATGGATAATAGGATTTTTCCTTCCTATTTAAGATTATCGATTTGATAGACTCGGGTGGTGGTTGGTTCACTTTAATAGAAAGAAGTAGGCGTTTCTCGACCAAGATCAAAATCAAAGTGGAAAAACTTTGAAGGGTATGTGATGCTCTCATGCAAGCATCTAAAAGGGCAGAAGACTACCATAAGCATTGGGGATGGAAATCCATGAGCAAATTTTCAGGGTGTTTCTAAACTAAAACATGTATGGTCTATTCATTGGGGGGTCGAACTCTAAAAGGCAGTGATCATTCCGGAACCAGTAGCACTGGATGTTAGAGTGGCATAGTTGGGAAAATATTGCAATTTTTGGGGAAGTAAACAACTAATTATTCAAATTATCCCTCTCACAAAATATATCATATTTTGACTCAGCAGGAATCTCCCAATTTCTAGAGACTGCAAAATCTCTAGCTATGACAATCCACAACCCCATCAAAGCCAGGTTAGTCACCTGAAACCACCAATTTCTCTTGTATGCTAAGTTGGAACCTTCATCATTCCTTTCAACTACTTCCCAAACTAAGAAGTGATCCAAAATTGGTTCTTGGACAGATGGAGGATATGCGCCAGATTGTCAGCTACCCCCTTTGCTCATAATCAATTCCTGTTTGAGTTACCTTTCAGACAAGATTCAGAGAGGGTTCACTCTGGAGTTTGGTTTTGGAATGGACACCCATATCCCTAGAGTGGTGGTCATGGGTGACAGGAATTGAATTAAGTTGCCAGAGATCCAACCCAAAATAGGTGAAAGATTTTGGAATACCCATTCATGCTGGTTAATAAACACATTTCAAACTACCGACAATATTTGTGGAGGCTTTGTGGGAACAGATGAAGATACAACTGTGGAAGAAAAATCATGTGAATGATTAGAGGTTTAAAATCTCAATTTTAATGAATGTTGCAAATTCTTCGAAACCAATTCCACTTCGATTGCATCAAGTCTCCAGAACAGTTGATCGTGATTGTCGGACGATCTGAACAGCAATGGAAGTGTCAGGTATGATTAAAGGGAAAGAAGTACAACAGGAGCACGTGAGCGGTCAGCTATCGACAGGGAACTTTAATTCAAAACCTACAGATCCTCCAAAATTTTAATCCCATGCTAGAGAAGCCTAAGACCCATATGTTTCTTAGTGTAAAGACCCAATTCCTTTGGACGCAAAGTAAGGGCTACCGAATTATTTCCAAGGTTCTAGGAGAAAGGCCCAGGCAAAGAATCTTTTTAAAAGAGCCTATACTGATTGTAGAGCTTGAAAAACAGAAATAGCGTAGCCTCGAGCTGTTCCAGTAGCACACAGACATCTGTCGGGATTTTACTACCAAGCAAAATACAAAGATCCACTACAATTGCATGATTTGTGCAAATTCCTCAAAGGGTCACCCTGATGCGGATGATCAAGCAGATTATCTTGCAGCATCACCAAAGAGTTTTGCAATGGAAATTTCGAGCGATTTGAATGTTTCTGGGACTGCTTTGTCAATATTATTTTCCCCAGACTCAAGACTCTTGAAATTTTCTCTTCCCTGGCATAATAAAGATCTTTTGAGCATGCAAGGCATTCAACAACCTACTGTCATAGAAACTTCCAAGTGGACAGAAATGACTTTGGTGGGATCAATTTTGAAAATGAGCTTCTGGATTTGATTTAACGTATGGAACCAAGCTGTCTTTACTCTTTAGCAGTTACACAGAAAAGGAACACCTTATTCCAGGAACAAGAGTGGACAGAAAAAGGGCAAGTAGAGGTGCAAAACTCAGACATGGCATCAATTATGATATAGGAATAAGTTTGGGAGGGGCAGATAGTGCAAGTTCCTTAAAACATGAAGGTCAAAAAATTGTTACCTGGAACATTCGGTGTCACAGTGATAGGAGCAAAAGAAGTACACTTGCTTTGACCATTTGAAGGTGGAGGGCTGATATTCTTTGTCTTCGCGAGACCATAATGGAAAGCATTCCAACTAGCTTAATACACCAAGTCTATGTAACATATGAGTTGAAAAATGGAATTGAAGGCCTGTGACACTAAATGTGGCATCATCTGATGGGACAAGAGTGTATGGAGGTGCGTTGACTTTCATCAAGGTATATACTCAATCACTTATTTCCTTGAAAGCTTGCAGGAACTTCTACCAACGTAGATAGATGATTTGTGGCATGAACCAGGAGCAATAAGGGGTTTATGGAGTGAGCAATGTGTGATTGGCGGAGATTTTTATGTTTGTAGATCAACCAACGCAAGATTGAATTGCAACAGAAAATCCATAGCTATGGGGAACTTCTCAGACACAATAATATGTCTAGAACTGATTGATCTACCACTATACGGAGCACAATACACATGATTCGGGGCTAGGAAACATTGTAAGCCTCTAGGATTGATAGGTCTTTGATTTCTACTGAATGGGATGTATCTTTTCGAGCAATCAAGCAAATCACTCTTTCCAGGCCTGTCTTTGATCACAAGCCCATGTTACTGGAATACTGAGAGGGTCACAATCCATTCCTATTTTAATTTCTAAAATGTATGGCTACCACTAGAAGGATTCGTGGAAATAGTGAAAGAGTGGTGGCAATGCTACACAATTGGGGCATCCTGTACTTCATATCTTTTTGCAGAAGTTGAGGAACTTAAAAATGAGACATTCAAGTCGAATAAAGAAGTTTATGGCAAGCTGAATACAAGAAGAACAAAGACACCAGAAGAACTGGCAAGTCTAGATCATTCTAGTGAAGGGTGAAACCTTACTCTGGCAGAAAAGCAGAGATCATTGAATTTGAAAGCTGAATTGGAGGCACTTGCTAAAGCTGAATTGAACTCTTAGAAACAAAAATCTAGATGCAAATGAGTGAAAGGTGGGGACTGGAATATTCAGCAACATTAATAAGCTTGAAGTGGATGGTGATTACATAGAGGACAAAGCAGAGATTAAAGAATAGATTCTACTATTCTATCAGAATCTGTACTATGAGAATGAGGAGTGGAGACCTTATATTAACTTTAATAGATTAGCAAGACTATTAGAGGAAGACGAGGGAAGACAAGCTATCACTTGAGAGAACCTATGAGGAACAGGAAGTCAAATGTGATATACTCTTTGGGCAGGAGACAAGGCTCCTTCCTATATGGGTTCACCATGGCATTTTCTTTAGAGATCCTGGAAGTTCATAGAGGTAGGGGTAATGGGGACTCCAAACCAGTTTCATTAGGGATATCAATTGGTGAGATCATGCAATGCCACTTTCATTGCTTTGATCCCCAAAAGAAAGGAGCAATTAAACTTAGACATCATATGCCAATTCGTCTTATTGTTAGCGTGTACAAGATGGTGGCGAAGCTACTAGTACGTAGGTTGAATGAGGTTATTGCAAGCTATTATCCAAAAAAAAGTTATTGGCAAGCTAGTCTCCAACTTTCAATATGCTTTCGTTAAGCAAAGGTAGATTATTGATGCAACACTCATAGCTAATGAAGCTCTGGATTGGAAGATTAAATCTGGGATTCCGGCATAATGTGCAAGCTTGACATGGATAAAGCTTTTGACAAGCTCAATTGCTCTTATCTAATCTCTATTTTGAGAAAGATGGAGTTCGGTAAAAAATGGATTAGGTGGATATATTCAGCATTATAATTTGAGGCTTGGTAATCACATCACAAAATCCCTTCATTAGTGGACTAGGATCGTACTAATCAATACAAGTTTCACATGACAATGTACCATCATTCAACTCACAAATGTCAACATTAGGTGGACACAAATCAATTTTATAAGAAGGATTACTTTACTCATCAATTGTATGAAAACTCTCAACAGGGACATCAATTTATGGCAAAGAATTATTATGCTCACATGAAGACAATCTATCATTCACACTTCGTTTATTTAAAAATTTTAAAGTGTTAAGTTCAACTATTTTACCTTGAAGTTCACGAGAAGGATCTTTTTTAGCATGGGGTACTCAAAGCGTACACACTTCAAGTAATTTGTTCAAGGAGACTATCATATCCATCACATTATTAAGGGTAGACTCCTTGTTGAAAGCTCTGTGTTCCTCTATTCTCCAACCTTGTACCTACACGAATATCCCTACTAAAAGAAAGACAAACAAGAAGGTTAGATCGGTTTTGTGGCAACTTGCTCTCTTCACTCCGCACATCCTTTCCTTTTACACTCTAAAGTTGCCACCTTTAACTCCCTTGCTCCTCTCTATCTTTATCTCTCCTATTCATGGAAAAGTATGAAATAAGGGTCTGAAATTCCTTTGTTAGGAGAAGTAGGTGGGAAGAGAAGTTTTCCCTTTTTGTCCACAACATATTTGTACCGTGGTCGCTCTTTTGGCACCACATGCTTTTTAAGCCAATTAGCTCCCAAATATAAATGACAAGTCCATGGAAGCACATCACACCAAACCTTTTTTTCGTGTTCACCTTGTGAAAATGATACCTTCACGAGTTTGTCAACCCAATTCCCTTCCTTATTATAATAAGGATGTTGTTTTCTTCACATTTTTTATCCTTAACCATTCAGTCATACCTAGAGCGATGTAATTTACGTACCACCTATCATCGAGGATAAGAGAGAATCCAAAAGACCTGCCAACACTCACTTTTGTTTCAAGAATAGCCTCTTTTAGGTCAACCTTCTCCGAAAACATGAAATTCCCTACACTTCCATTACCTTGTGATGCTCCTGCTCCACCTCCAACATCATGTCCCTTTTGCGAATAGGACGTATTCACATTAGGATTGGAAGCATGAGACTTTAAATTTGTAGGAGTAGGAAATGCACTCACTTCTTCTCATTGGATGACTTTGACTTGTCCCAACATGCCCAACACCCCACTTTAACCAGAATAAGTAGTACCATAACACAAATCATAATGCACTCTCACTTCTTCTCATTGGACGACTTTGACTTGTCCTAACATACCCAACACCCCACTTCAACCAGAATAGGTAGTACCATAAGACAAATCATAGGAACGTCTACTATCTTCATGGGCATAATCATGGGAATATTCATCAAATACCCATCAAGTATGTAGGAGGAAGAATTATACCTAAATTCTTCTTTATCCTCATGGTGTGTAGTGTGAGAACCCTCATAATCTTTATCATCATACGAATCACCACAAGGTTCTTCTACCCCACCATCTTCATCATAAGAGCTATGAGCACCATTTTCCTTGTATTCATCTTTGGAATAGTATATCTCATTTCCATACAGCTCATGATCATGGATGTTGTCATAGCCTTTATAATCTTCCATCATAATCATACTTATAGCCTCTATTGCCGCAAGCATAGTCTCCCCATGTTATCATCGGAAAGATCTGAAGCTATGGATGACATTTCTCCTTATAATTCCTTATCCCTACAAAACGAGCAAACAAGAATATTAATAGAAGTTCCTCGCTGTCACTCGGATTTGCACTCTTTTATGCTTTGTCTAGTACCACTCTTGTGACCCTCACCTCTCTTGCCTTTTACTTCTCAAAGGTCCAGCCAAAGTAGTTATTCAATTCGATCTATGGCTTATCAAGAGTCTCAAACCAACCTTGAGGATAGAATGATTCTAATTGATTGAATATGAACGACTCAGTAGAATGTAACAGACTTGAGCAAAGAAAATAAAAAACGAAGCTAATCAAGAAAAACACAAGAAAGAAAATAGCTCGAAGAAAATTGGACACAAAGAACTTGATAATATTTAGTAGGGTAATCCACTAATTATTTTAGGTTTTAAAGCCAAATAAGTAGAATTAGATGGTTTAGAAACTAATTAATTAAGATTCATGTCAAGAAAATCATGTTTGCAAGAGCTCCAGTATTAGCTACGCGGGTGGTTGATATGGGTGACTGACGTGGGCCATGTTCTTCAAAAAGAGCTAGGTGGGTGGCAAACAAGTAGCTATCAAATTAAGGAAAGATAACGCGGGTGACCTCGCGGTCCATCCACATAGAGGACTGAAGCAAAAATGTTTTTCTCTTTTTATCCTTTTCCTTTTTGGCTGAAATATGGATTATTCTAGAGCCTACTTTACTCAATATTCACCCTTTTTGCAAAAAAAAACTATTTTCCACTTTTCTTATTGGGGTTTGGATCAAATGTATCATTTTTGCTTCTTCAACAAGAACATATGAAGATCCTCAAAAACACTTGAATATTGAAATTCCTAACACCCTTCAAATCATCTTAGAATCGTCTCAAATTTTAGGTGTAGCTTCCTCAAGTTAGAAAAAAAACCCTATACCTTTTAAGCTCGAATTCAACCTCAACCTTCAAGACCCGTTTTCAAGTTCAAATTCTTCAAAGCTCAACAATGGTATAATTTTCTTACCAACTTCAAATAACTTGAAACTTGGATTTAGACTCAAAACACTAGAGGACACAAATCTAGTGTCAGAAACAACTATCAAAATACAAATCAAAGTAGAAATATTTGATTTTTTTTAATTTTCTTGAAGAAGTTCCCTTCTTTTTTTTCCAAACCCAAGACTAGATTTGTGGGACTAACTTATTTCAAGGTCTGATATCAAATGATGCAATGTTGAAATGCGGAAATTGAAACACAACTTTAAGAAGAGCTAAGATAGAAGGATAGACACTAGGAAAGAATTGGCAATAATGGCTATATGAAAACTATAGCCTTAAATTAAGAATCCAAAATCAAGCATTTAATCTATGAAGACTCACACGAGAGGAATGATTCCTCAAGCTCGAAGTCTATCATTGAGATGGCTCTCAAGAGGAATGGTTTCTCAAGCAAGCAATCTCATCACATTGTTTAGCAACCACGACCTTAGCCATATTCTCGCAAGAGTTCCACTCTTCGAATGCATAAAATATAAAATAGTAAAAATAAACTCAAAATAACTTAAGTCTAAAGGAGCTATTCTTCAGTATTTACAGCGTAAGTCAATTATCATAGAAATAGCCCGAAAGTGGTTCTTTGAGTAAAATTGCAAATATGACCGTAATTTGCAAACAAGGACTCCCCTCTTTCTTCCAAAGTGATCAAGCAAGGCATGAAACCTCTGATTTGGCATCAAATCACTCTATCTTGATGAATAGCCCTTTGTGAAGCTTGGAGGTCTTGAACTTGACTTCTTGTTAATGGCCTTGATGCAACTTGGCTTGTATCATACTTCAAACTACTCCCACTAAACTAGATGCTTACTCTTACTTATTTGCTGGGCTAAGTTGGCTAATGTATCTTACACTGAACAATTTTCATAGTTTATTAGTTCCTGTGTCTTAGACTGACATACTACTGAAAAAGGATCTTTTTTTCTCCCAAGTTCTTTAGTCAATTTTTACTTTCCTTGTAGCTGTGCATCTTCTTGATGCCCTTTTGTGAATGAAATACCTTACTTTATCAAAAAAAAGGGCTAACAGACCTTGCTAGCTAAAGACATAGCCACATCTGCTAAATGATAATAACTATATGAATTATCCATTAGAAGTGAAAGACCAACATCGCTGAAAGCATTCTTCTAAGGCTCATGACCTAAAACTTTCATGAATATCATTTCGCTCTCCATGTTCCTTTTGATGAATTAAGATATGGCGCTAAAATATAAATATTAAGTTAAATCGAACAAAAACAACTGAGTTGTAAAAATAGGTTCCTGTGCTAAATTGAAGATTCCTAGAATTTTCAGCCTTGAACTGTATTTTTGCTCTATCTGAATAAGACACATAACAAGCATGTAAGTGACAGGCTATTCTGCATCTCTATATGCAGTTATATCTATGATGTAATTTAACATGGAATATGAACTTGAAATGGTAACAGTAGATCATTTATCGGGTAACTAATATATTTTATGAGGTGGTGAACAGTACTGGTGTTCGTCAATACATAATGCCTTGAACATTCAAATTCTGTGGTAGGAGAACAAAAGAGATGTTCCTGGGACTGCTATGGAAGTTGAAGGTACTCATATGCAGATTAACAGCAAAGATTCAGATGCTTCTCCAACCGTTCCTACCCTGAATCCTGCTTTTGGGACTGCAAAGGTTTCCTCTAGGATTCAATTGTTTATACTAATTCCTTTATTTGCTTCTTTTGGAGGGTTGAATACAGCTTGTTTTGAACCTTATCCAATTTGTGAATCATGTCTCAAAGGATAAATGACCAAATCACCCTTTGTAGGATAAAATGAGAGAGCCAAAGAAACCTTGGAACTCATACATATTGATGTATGCGGCCCAATTAATATAG
>JBDJHY010000002.1:6767234-6779235 GCA_039654485.1 Withania somnifera
TATATAAAATTTATATAACGTTTATACAATAAATATATATTAGTTTTATAATAAAGTTAAATATATAAAAAGTTGTAACATTTAAAATTTATATGAAGTTTATATAATAACGTTTATATAAATAATGTTACATATAATAACGTTTATATAAAGTTTATATAATATCATTTATATAATAACACTACACATATATAATGTTCACATAACGTTTGTATAAACTTTATACAATAACGTTAAATATATAGAAAGTTATAACTTTTTAAATATATATTAGTATATATATATATATATAATTAAAAAAAAAAAAAATTCGTCCCGTCCCGTCCCGGTCCGTCCCGGTCCGGTACATCCCGGTACCGGTACGTCCCGGTCAAACCCGGTCCGATACCGGTCAAACCCGGTATTGAGCACCCTTAGTGAGAACCTTAACTATTTCCCTATCTCTAATGATCACCATGATTGCGAACGCTCATGCAGAAGGCCATGGCAATAATTTTTCTCTCAACTATCAGTAGGCAACACGTATCATAGTCATTTATTTATCTCGAAACATCGGATCAATAGAGATTGTAGTAATTTGTAATCTTGCTCTAGCTGTGACTACTCTGTATGGAATTGGATCCAAGATAACATATATTTGTACTCTTTTTGAACTACCCAATTTCTCACCTCTATCTTCTCTTTTCTGGCAACTGATTCCCAATCCTTGGCAGCAATTCCAGTTTTCCAGTCAATGTTAACACTGAGACTCCCACCTCCTGGATTATCAGCCCAAAAACATGCTAGGTAGTTGCCAGCCTCTGTGGTTGTGAATGCAAACTGACTGTGTGTTATGTTCTCCTTGTGGTGAAGGATATTTCCATATGGCGAGGTGACCTGCAAAGTAAAACAGAAAACATGTTTTTGGTCTTGCAATGAAGCAGTCAGATAAACCTGTCTGAAATGTTTACATAAATCTATCCATAGGTTCTACCCCCAATATACAAGGCAAACTGGCTATCTCTGCTAAACTAAATGGCAAACCCTGAGACTTAAGGAACAAAATACGGGAAACATACACTATCTCCCCAAAAGCTATTCCTTTACATGGAAGGTCTTCAGAATTCAATATATAAATATCAATACCACCTGAAATTACTTAAAATTCCAGAACCCTACTCTACTTTCATGAGCATGTGCCTGAGTTTTTTCCTTGGTTTTTTCTTTAGAGATTATCAAACCATGTGAAGAATAGCCATGCAAAAAGATATTACGTCTAGCTTTCTTTTCCATATTTCTAGCTTTACTAATCATCCAATGTAGATAGGCAGATATGGATGTAAGCAGAATAAACAAGCGAAAGAATTTCAACAGTATTACACTGAGCAAATTGAAAATACTCTAAAATATAGACTTGAAAGCTGCCCCTAGGGGTTTGTTCTAGTGATAGTGTGAAGTGAGTGTTAGGTGCATGGAAGGATTTCAAACCTCGCCTCAAACAAAAAACCTGGTATTATGTGGATAAGGTATAGGAGTGGGCCAATTATCCAGAATTGGAATGTATGTGTCAAACTATTATGTCAATATAGCAAGCGAACTACCTTCCGTTACTTCAAGATCTTTAACAACAAGCGAATTAGCCTACTTTAGGCACTTCCACAATCTGCTTTTTTTAGGAAAGGTCAACTGATAAGTATTTTACCAACTAGTCTCTTCTTTAATCTTAGATTTTGCTATGTTTAATTCAGAAAATCGTACAACTAATGTTGTTTAATTCTATTTTATAGGTTTTATATGATCAAGAAGAGTATTGAAAGAAACCAAGTGAAAAACAACTCAAAAAGAGGTCAAATTAAAGAAAATGACAAAAAGGGTCAAATGCGAAAAAAAAGAGATAAATTTGTAAATCTTCAAACTTGAGGGTATTTTGTCAGATTTTTGACTTGGAAAAATTAGGATACTATAAAAGCAAGATTGAGGACATTATTTTCATCTTTGGCCAATTCTCAAGCTTGAGAGCAAGAACACCATCTACACCTAAAGTTTGAAGATTTGGAAGAACTCAATGAGAATTTCTTTACCCATTTCTTCTACTCTTGCTTTGTATTAAATATTCTTGGTGTAGTTGTCAATTTCATATTTAGATATTGTAGTTAGAGATAATATAACATTTAGATTTTGAATATTTTGGGTTTGACTTTTATCTTTTGCTTTTCTCTTAATTGAAACTTGCTAATTTATGAAATTGGTCTTTGTCTATTTAATTGATCTTGTAATTTTATTGTTTTTCAAAGGGAGTAGCTAACCTAGGACTTGCCCATATAGTTTGGTTGAGCTTGAGAGACTCAACTAGAGTTGGAAAGATTAATTAGCACAATTTGGGGCTAAAACTCCATCAAATGAATTTGAGCTAGAGATAGAAAAATTACATAAATTGGAACTTAATTCATGTTTCTTAACTTGGTTTGAGAGAGCTTGTTGAGAAAATTCACTTTTGGTCGAGAGACATGAGTAGGTAACTTAGATTCCGAGGCTAATTGCTTGATCCATGATTAATTGGTAAGTAGTTTGTTTGGTTCAATGGATCATTGATAGAAAGTGATTCCTTATTCTCAAATCCCTTGTTTTTCCTTGTATATGAAGGTCATTGATCAACTTGTTCATACTAGATATTCTCTTATCTTTATTACCCTTTAAACCCCCCAAACCTTGTAAAACCATTTGGATTAGAGTAATTGGGTTATAGTTTCTTTACTTTTTCGATTGCCTCATATATAATTGTTCCTCGTGGATTCGACCCCAACTCATAGTTGGGTAATTATATTTTGACGAAGACCACGTACACTTTTAGTGGTTTTGAAGGTGTAATTGAGTGTTATCACCAAATACAAGCAATAAGGCATCACATGCATCCTCCAATCCAATTACTCTAGTTTCCAACTGTGAGCCATGTCGACTCTTGGAATTTCTCAATTATCACAAAGTAGCCTTTAAAGCTTTTCTCCAAACAAATTTTAAAAAGTTGTCAAATGAAAAATAATCCCAACATAACCATCTATCTACTTAATTACTAAAGAACACAATGGTTTTGTAGTCACCATATTTCAAAGACCTGAAAATGTTATTTACCATCTTCCCATTATGAAGTTTCAACTAACCTAACATTAGACGTCACTATTTGTAAATCTGCAGGGGGGGGCAGAAAAGAACTTCAGCTCTCTCAGTACCATCTATAAGCACAAAAAATTTCTCCGCAATGCAGTAGTTTGGGGGACAAAGCACATTACTGGTCGATTTAACATTTATTTTTCGCAGATGACACTTCAGTTTTCTGTAATTTTTATAGAACTCAATTGGAAATCTTGGGACATGTATTAACATGGTTTTAAGTGGTGTTAGACCTTAAGATTAGTATTAGAAAGGGTGAGTTCATACAAGTTGGAGAATTGGAGGATACTGAAATTCTAGTACGTGTTTTGAATTGTAAGGTTGTAGCTGTCCCCACTGCATACCTTGGTTCTCCATTGGGTGCTTCTAATAAAGACCGAGTTGCATGGAATTTGAAACTTAAGACGGTTGAGAAAAGGCTTGTAGGTTAGAAGAAAGGATACTATTCCAATGAGGAAAGGAAGTGTTTATTAAGAGTACACTATCGAGCATTCACACATACTTGTTACAAAAACACTGGAAAGACTACAAAGGAACATGTTCTACTTGTTTCTTGATTCCTATTTGAGTAGTTGTTTCTTGATTCCTATTTGAGTAGCTAGCTTCTATGATATACTGTTTGTTTCTGTAACCCTATTTATTGTCTTTCGTTATTTACTGATTTTATTATTGGTATGTGCCTAGTGAGCCCTTGAATCCTACTGGGTAAGGGTTTCTACGGCAGCTTATACTCATATTACACTTGCCCATGTGCAGATCCGACCACAGGTGCCCGACCGTGATTCACAGACCGTTGTTCGTACTGACCTTTTTATTTTTAGAGATTCACGGTGAGATTGGCATCCAGCTTTGTCCTGCTTCTTTTCAGTCTTGGGTTTATCTCCTTATGTTTTCGGAGATACTTTGACATTATACTTTTATTTCATATTCTGTACCTAGAGGTTTTGTATTACACTGACTATCGGATTTTGGGTATTATCCACTCATTGTAATACCGCAATATTGAGTATTTCTTTTCCAGTTATATTTTGTTTATTATACTTGTGATTTCCACTTTTATTAAAGTAGTCCTCCATTTCGGCTTCGGATGACAGGTTAGTTCTCCTACTAGTGGTATAATAGGTGTCATCATGATTCAAGAAATCGGATCCTGACATCGAGTTAGGGTTTTTAACCCAAAGTTCCATGAACTCTTGCTAGTTTCACTCTTAGCTATTCTTTGGTGATATTTATCCCTATGATTAAGCATTATTAGCATGATTTTCAGTCTTAATTATGATACTTAATTTCTAGAATGTTTTAGCTTGAAAACCACATAGAACTGTCAGTTTTAGACAAATTACAGTATATTTTACCTTGTGGTTTCTCATTAAAAAAATAGCATAATTTTATGTATGATTTAGTTATCATGATTTTAGCATGAAATTATAGACATGAGATGATATAGAGCTCAACTTAACACACTTTTAGAATCTAGATATGTTATCATGTTTTACAGACTCTTGAGCATCAAGATATGTCCCATAGTTATGAATGAGCATTGATTTAGTACATGTTTTGGGAGGATAATTTAGCACCAAGCGTACAAGGATTCGAGATAACCCCAAGTCCAAAACCACGTTACCCGCGTATGTTTATGATTTTCCCTTAGTGACCTTACAGCATCTTTAGTAGCTAGGTTCTAGCCTTGGCAAGCTAGAGCCCTTTTTTCAATGTGAGGGTGTAGTACCCTAGACAACATATAGCTTGCATGGTTTATGTCAGCCAGAAGAAACTCCTGCACTACATCATTTTTATGACTTACTAGTTTCAGACAGTTGCGATAAGTTTCAGTTTTTAGATTATGTTTGTGTTTCAAGTTCTCATATTATGCATTTATCATCATACAACAACTTTAGTATGCTCCTTTAATGTTTTTAGTTTCAGCAAACTTATTTTTGAAGCACGATTTTCTATAGGATGATTTATTGCATATCTCACATATTCAATACATCCTATAGTACTGCCACATACTTTTTGCCTATATTGTCTCATAATGTATATCTAGGTCATTCGTCTCATGCTCAGGAATAATCGGTACCTACATCTTAGTGATAGCAGTTGGCGAGTCCTCATTGCTCAGAGGACTAGTGCGACACTTTTACCTTTTGATGATGGTTTAGATTCTTATTTTCAGTGCTTCAAGTAGTTAGGGGTTGGTCCCTACTCTTATTATTATAAAGTTAGAGTCTTCATACAATAGTCATTGTAGTAGTTTTCTTTGAGTTGATACAGACTAAGTTGAATTTTAATATTCAAGCAGTATTTCAGACTTTTGTTAATAAGATAGTAGGTGCCACTTTAGTTTTGAGTCTTCACTTGAATTATATTATGTTAGTAGTGCCTATATGATACAAGGGTAAGCTCAAGGTCCCTCGCGGATTCTTGAGTACCATGTCACGTCAGAAAGTAGTCTCGGGGCGTTACATTTATAAGGCAGTGAAGGCAGAAGCTAAGCTAAGGCATAATGCATAAACATACCATTTAACTTCGTCTCAGATCACATTTATGTCTTCCAATTTTGAATGTGCACAAATAGACAATTAAATTGGTATAAATTTAAAAAAGTAGACACACCCGTCTTACGTGGCATAATACATGTAAGATGCCATATGGGATGCAAAGTTGCCTCGTAGAATGTCATGTTGGATGTATGTGCCTACTTGTTCAACTCTATACAAGTTTAAGTGTCTACTTGTGCATGTCCAAAGTTGGATGGCATAGATATAATTTAATGCCAAGTTGAAGGGCCCATCTATGTATTATGCCTTAGCAATTACAATAGCTAAGATAACTTTCGAACGCATGTATGCCAAGCCAGTGGATAAAGGCTCACGACTTGGATCAAGTGAAGTGAATTAAGGATGAGGAAAGCAAGGAGTTGGTGGAATCACATTAAGCAAAGATGGCATGCATACTTTCCCAAACTATAGAACAAAGAAGGGGATAGAGACATTGTGTTGGGTGATCTAGAGCACTCTAAAACATATTGGGACTTTGGATACTGTAGATGTATTAAGATCGAGAAGGTTAAACGTGCTATTAGTAGGATGAGTAGGGAAGAGTAACCAGTCCGAATGAGTTTCCGGTAGAATTTTAGAAAATCACAGAAAAGGTAGGTATGGAGTGGTTAACTGAGTTGTCTAACATTATCTTTCAAATGATAGAAATGCCTAACCAATAGAGGTGGAGTACAATAGTTCTATTGTACAAGAATAAGGGCGATATCCAAAACTGTAGCAATTTTAAGGCTATCAAGTTGTTAAACCACACTATGAAGGTATGGAAGACAATAGTGGACATGAGGATGAGGAGAGGGGTGTCCATTCTCGATAACCAATATGATTCATGACAGGAAAATTGACTATTGAAGCTATTCATCTTGTGAGGAGACTTGTGAGAGACTGGTGGAGAAGTTTAGAGAACAAAAAAGTGACTTACATATTGTGTTCATTGCCCTTGAAAAGGCCTATGACAAAATCTCAAGCTATCTTGCTTGGACTATTAAAAAATTCGACAAGTGCGTGTTAGATCCTCCAAAATAATGTATTTTTAAAAGATCTAACATGGGTGCGGCAACGCTTTCGAAGAGTCAGAGCAACTTAGATCTCGAGAGATGTCCTTTAGAGGTTCCTAAAGGCTATAGATGTATCGGTGGCTTATATTAAGGCGATATGTATGATGGGGACAAGACTCCGGTCAGGAAAGTGGTAGGAGACTCAAAGCACTTCTCAGTTGAGATGGGATAGCACCAGGGATCGGTTCTTATCCCTTTCCTTTTTTCCTTAGTGATTAATGAGTTGAAGTAATCTCTAGAAGATGAAAGTCATGGTGTATATTATTTACGGATGACATAGTATTGATTAATGAGACTCGGGAAGGAGATAATACTAGGTTGGAGGTTTGAAAATATACACTAGAGTCAAAAGGATTCAGATCGGGAGAATTTGGAGTGCGGATTCAGCGATGCGATGTACAAAGCAGGCATGGAAATGAGGTTCGACATACAGCCTATCCCCAAGACAAAAAATTTCAAGTATCTTCGGTCTGTTATCCATAGAAATGAGGACATCAACAATGACATCACACATCGCATTAGTACGACATGGATGAAGTGGAGGCTTGCCTCCGAAAACTTATGTGATAAAAAAAGTACCATCTAAGCTTAAAGTTAAGTTCTACAAGGAGGTGGTTAGATCGTATATATTATATGAGGTGGAGTGTTGGACAGTTAAGAACTCTCATGTTCAGAAGAAGCACATTGTGAAATAAGGATATTAAGATGGATGTGTGGACATACTAAGAGCAATAAGAATAGGGATGAGGTTATCTAGAAAAAAATGGGAGTGGTCTTCGTGGAAGATAAGAAGAGGGAAGCAACACTGAGATGGTTTGGGTATGTGAAGAAGACGTGGGCAAATGCCCACGTAAAGAAGTGAAAGAGGCTGGTATAGGGGGATATGCGGAGAGGTAACGGTAGGCTTACAGAATATTAGAAAAAGGTGATAAGACAGGACATGCCACAGCTTCGTACTACCGCGGAAAAGACTTTAGATAGGAAGATCTAGAAGTCGTGTATTAGGGTAAAAAGTTAGTAGGGAGTAGAGTGTACTTTTGCCTTTAGAAGGTTTAGAGTTGTTCGTGTCTGTCGTAGCATTAGTCAAATCCTTGTAGTTCTTGCTTTTGATATCTATTGTCATATCTTGTTTATTGTGTTGCGGTTACCACCTTATTTTGTTATCGTTATTATTTCTTTCGTGTAGGCTTTGCACTGTTGCTTTCCTTACAAACTGATATGTTTTCTTCATTGTTTTGTTCCTCTTTGTACTTGAATTTGTTTCTCTTGGATCAAGGGCCTCTTGGAAATACTCTCTCTGCCTCCACAAGATAGTGGTAAGGTCTACGTATATTCTAATTCACTAAGTATGTTGTTGTATAACTAATATAAGCATTAGTTATACACTCTATTTTGATATTAAGGTAAGTATAACTAATATTTGGAAATCCATGATACTAATAATGCAAGAGGTTCTAATGCAAGTATTAGAATATTTAAAGACACAATTGCCCCTTTAAACCATTTTCACATCTTTTCCACCATATTAGTGGAGAGTATTTCTTTAAAAATTATGCAACGCATGTTATTTTTAATACACCAAACCAATACTGCATAAGAAACAATCTCATCATAACTAATGAAAGTATAACTAATACCTGCCTTGCTAATACACCATATTCAGCACTAATCTTATATAGTCTAACAAACGACCCCTAACAAATATAAGAAACTCAAGCTCTGAAGTTTTAACATGTCGCTGGACAGACACAATCATTCCACCTCATCCTAGTGGTAGCAGTTCAAAAAGTAACTGGAAGCCTATAATCCTGAAGCTTAGCATATCTAAAATATTCATTTATCTCAAATAACCAATTGAGTATATTAATTGAGGATTCCATAGCTATATACATTTAGATCAATTCAAAATATATGTATACCCATTTATATGACAGCACTGCACCCACTGACTTAAAAATCTTGAATCCACCTCTGTGATGGATCAAGGTATAGAAAACAAGATTTAAGAGCAAAAGTACGAAAAGACATACCCTAGCCGAAATGGTGGGGGTGGGGTGGACATGATCGTCGGAGATGACAACATAATCGGCGAAAACGACAACGTTGTTATGGAGTTCTTCGGAAACGCACTTGGTACCACTAGGCGGCAGACTCAACCATATTGCTTCACCCCTGTGCAATAAACACAGAACCATCAACAGCAGCGGAAAATACATGAATTTTCGCACGTTGTCACCGTCCCTCATCATTTCCTGACTTGTCTCTCAAAATTACACCCTTCTATGTCCCACTGTATCTTTATATATACAATATACAACTCTCTCCGATCCTTTCTTGCCTGGGGCTGGGGGTTCGAAAGCTCTTTTGTTTTTTGGATCCACCAACACAAGGGAAAGGACTTCACCTCAACTTTACAAAATGGAAAAACTATCTGCGTGCCCACAGGTTTTTTACTTTCTTACCCCCAAAATAATTATAAAAAAATTATTCTCTTCCCTTATGACCTGTTTGGACAGCAGCCTTAATTGAGTATAAATATATTGTTTGGCCTATTTAATTAATTAGGTAATTATTTGATTAATAGTTAATAGAGTATACTTGGTAGAAGATAACTACACTTTTTAATTACATGGTGTAATTAGAAGATTACATTTTAATTATTCTTTATTTTTTATTTGTTTTTAAAAAATTTACTTTTTATTTATATTATTTAAAATTCTTTTTTATTTTATTTATTTTCAAATTTATATAAAAATTGATTTTTATTTTATATTATTTATGTGTCATTTTTTTACTTCTCGTTTTCCAACCATGTGATTCCATGCAACTATTCTTATTATTTATTTAGTTTATTTAATATCCTTGTGCTAATATTTTAATTTTTAAATTAAGGTATAGTTTATTATCGAATAAGGTTATAAACTTGCGTTCTCCTTTTATGTTAAATTATATTTATGCATGTTATCTTAAAATTTGACATGAGAGTATTATGCTAGTTTTTTTTATTTTGAATTTTGAACTTATGTTTTATTTGTTTTTTGTTCCTATTTATTTATTTTAGTAGTATTGACTTGATATTTAATATTGCAAGCTATTTATTTTGTAGTTAGAATCAATACATTATCTTTTTATTAAATATTTAATAATTTAATGACATTATATTTATATATTAATCTTTTTATCACACATGCATTTCATGATGTTTTCAAAAGTCATGTATTTTTAATGTTTATGATTAATTTATTTATCTTACATATATATATATATATATATCAATTATTTTTTATAATATTAGTTAACAACATAAATTTATTAATCATTATTCTTAAAGACATATCTTAAAACCAATTTAATATTATTTATAAAGGCCTTTATTTATCAAAAATATCATTTTTTAGCAATTATTTTTTATTTTGTTTAAATCTTAATACAACCATGTAATTACACTTGAACAATCATACATTACACTTGTAATTATATTGTGGCAAACAAATATGTCAGCATAAATACTAAACTGTGTAATTAATAGGCTGATAATTACTACGATGATAATTACATCAACTATATTTTTCAAGTGACTTACCAAAAAGACTCTTAATTTATAATTTTTATAGTTCTTTAACTCACTTTTCATTATTATCTTTTATATTTTTTATTTTTTCTTTTATTTATTTATTTATTTGCTTGTTTGTTCTTTTATTTCAAGTTATATTATTTTTTATTTTATTTTTAAACCATAATCTAATTCATACTCGGCTCCTTTTTATTCATTTGTTTCCTATATCTCTACCTATTTCCTTTTATTCCTTTTTTTTCTTTTTCTTTTATAGTTTCGTCTTCTCATTATTTTTCTTTTCCTTCGTTATTTATTTGTTTATTCACAAACATGCTATCTTTATTTTCTTCTCTCCCCATAATCAATTATTTTTGTGTTTTATATTTTTATGTTTTTTCTTTGTTTTTCATTTTCTTTATTTCTTGTTCGTTTTCTAATTTATTGTTTTCTTTTTTTTTTCCTACTTTTAAATTTATTTTTTTAACTCATACAATTTATTTATTTTTTTGCATCATAATCTAATTTCATACTTTATTATCTTTTATCCCATAACCTAATTTTATTTACCTTTTTAAAAAAATCATTGAGGCATGCTTAGTTCTTTATTTAGGCATTCTCCCGTCCTTTGTGATATCATTACAGTGTATCTCCATACTGACATGTTATTATTGAGGATTTTTTCAGTTCTTTAATGATGTACTCATTATTTCTCCATGGTATCATCACAATATATCAATATACTCATGTGGTATCTTTCATAAATAAGACATTTCTTAGTCCTTCAACGAGGCACTCATCAGCATATCATCACGACATATCAATATATTATATGGTATCATCTTTCAATAATACACCCCTTAGGATTCTATAATACAAGCATAATAGATCTATACTGGCATAATATCACAAAAATGGATTCCAGCATCTTATGAGGCACCGCTTAATATACCATCACAGTATATCTATACACGATCGTGGTATCATCCTTCAATAAGACACTCATTAACCCTTCATATCTATACAATAGCATGGTATCATCCTTCCATAAGACACTCTTCAACCTTTCATATTTATATATGGGTATGGTATCATAAACGACTGTTTCAGTCCTTTAAATAGGACACTCTTTAGTCCTTTATGATACCATCACATTATCTATATACTGTCATCTTATATTGATACATGCTTGAGCCACTTAATGAGATCTCCATGATATCATTAAAATATATGTATATATTGTTATGGTATCACTGAGATTTTCTTATGTATTTTCAGTGAAACCTCTACGATATCATAAAAAAATATTATATACTTATATGGCATCATGAAGGTTATTTCAGTCATTCAATAAAATACTCATCAACATACCACCACATCATATATGTATATTGACATAGTCTCATCCTTCAATAAAATACTCCTCAATCCTCTATCATACAATCATGTTACACATATATACAGCATGGTATCATAGAGGCATGTTTTCGTCATTCTACGAGACATTTTTAATATAACATCATCGTTATATACAGTTATATACGAGCATGATATTATCCTTTACTAAAGCACTTATCAACTCTTTATGATACCATCATAATATATCTATATATTGGCTTGGTACTATAGAAGGTATTTCAGTCTTTCAAATTAACGAGACACTCCTCAGTCCTCCTTGATACTAT
>JBDJHY010000002.1:6786069-6796202 GCA_039654485.1 Withania somnifera
AACATGCCCTGTAATTTGTCCGCAGATCACATTTATGCTCTTCAACTTTAAATGTGTACGAGTAAACACTTAAACTTGTATACATTTAAACAAGTAGACACACCCGTCCTACGTGACATAATACATGTAGGAAGCTATGTAGGATGCCATGTATGGCGTGTGTGTATACTTATTCAACTCTATACAAGTAAATGCCTACTGGTGCACACCCAAAGTTGAAGGCCATAGATATAATTTGATGCCAAATTTAAAAATACATTTATGTATTGTGCCTATAATACATCTAACTCACAAATATTTCAGCTTCAAAAGGAAATGGACTTGGTGAAAAAGCTAATCTTGATAATGTAGAAGAGTAGTTGCATTAAGAGTGGAAACGGTACCATGTTCCTCTTCTTCTTGCTGTTGTTGTATTATTGGAGCAGTACAATGTCCCAATAAGCCTTCATTTGCAAATCCAATGTTATTGGAATAAGAAATAGTTTGAGGAAAATTAAAACTGGAGTGAAGGGGTTCCCTCTGATAATTGAACATTTGGTTTTGGCTTAAAATTGTAGGGAAAGATTGTCGTGAAAAGCTGAATGTTGAATCTTCTCTTGAATCTAAATTGGTCTTGGTTAAGAAGACTTGATGATGATCACTAGAAAAAGTGATGGACTCATTTTGATTAGATGAATGAAAATTGATAAAGTTGCCTAATTGGCCTGATTGGTTTTTGGTTTCTGAGTGAAAATGGCCTAGTGGATAAGTCTGCAATTCACAAAAAGACTGAATCTTGGCATCATTTGGTGATTGTTTTTTGGTTACTGAGTGAAAATGGCCTTGTGGGTAAGTCTGCAATTCACTAAAAGACTGAATCTTGGGATCATTAGTTGGTTGTTTTTTGGTTTCAGAGTGAAAATGGCTTTGTTGGTAAGTCTGGATTTCAATAAAAGATTGAATCTTGGCATCATTTGGTGATTGTTTTTTGGTTACTGAGTGAAAATGGCCTTGTGGGTAAGTCTGGATTTCACAAAAAGATTGAATCTTGGAACCATTTGCTGGTGAAAACAAGCTCAAATTCCCAATTTGGCTGGCATTTGCTTGACAAACTTTTGAACTCTGTTCCTTATAGCTTCCTTCTGGAAATTGATGGGCTGAGTACTGCATTGTAGCATTAAGTTTCGAAGAATGGGGAGCCAACTCTTCTAACTCCACTTTCTTATCAGCAGACCAACTCTGTTCACGAGCAAATTGGCCTTCTTTGTTTTCCTCATTTCGCCAATTCAGTGCTTTGTTTGTGGAGTCAATCTTTCTGGACAACACTTGCAAGGGATTTTTTTCAATCGCATCGATAGCTCTTTGAGATTCTTTAATCAACCAATCAATGGCCTTACTAGGACGATCATAACCAAGACGATCTTGCACGTCGTAGAACTGAATTGCTGTGTTAGGCGAGAGCCTAACACGCCTGTCCTTAGGACCATTGGCTGTTGAAACCTTGCTGTGCCTGTCTTTTCTCCCCGTGGCTCGGACAATGCGGCTTCCGTGAACTCCCATAACATCTTTTCTAGCCCTCTTTGGCTTCCTTTTTAGTGATACTTTTTTGATTTCTTCGTTTTGACTTGGACATAGTGTGTTGTTATGGTACTTTGGTACTAAAGTTGCACTAGGGGAAGTGAAATAATTAGGCCATTGTTGCAAATGTTGGTTTTGGTAATCACTTTGGAGGATTTCTTGAAAAGATTCATCTTTCTTTTCTTCTTCTTCTTCCTGTGATGATGATGATGATGATTTATCTTCTTTTTCATTTGATACTTGAAACTGATGATTCATTGGAGGAACGAGATTTGGAGTAATCTTCTTCTTGCTTTCTTCCAACTTTTTGACTTCTTAACTTTTTCAAGTCATGTATTTGGCACTAGGCATTTGCTTTTTATAGATCAACTTCTTGTGAATTTTGGATCATTAAGTAAAAGCTTGGTACTTGAGTAATGCATAAATAAGTAAAATAAACTATGAAAAATCTTAGTACTTTTAGATTGAGGAAAGGAAACAAGAGGTAATAAGCAAAGTTGTGTTTGAGGATTGGTGATGTTTGTCAACTAATTTCCAGTAACATGTAAATTGTTACCATACTTGGCATAGTTATGATTTTCACTAAGAATATTCAAAAAATATAAAAAAAACGTAAATATATGAAGTCTGAAGTTTAAACGTGCACTATATTAACATAAAAGTAATTCTAATATTGTATACACAGTCTAGTTTTTTTTTCTAACAAAGGGGATTCAGATAAATACCATACGGCCCTCCACCCATGTTCTTGCAAAGATTGAACCACAAAAAGGACTCTTAATTAAAGTTTTCCGATTTGAGCCCGAAAATAAAATCCTTTTTGCACAAAGTGCTAACTTTCCACATTTATGGTAACTTATATTTATCACACGCAAATATAGTTTGGAATTCATTATATATCAAGAAATAATTGTGGTAATAATATTTGCTTAATGATCTATATTTACTAGGAATGGAATCTAACGAGTATATTTTTGTACATTGTTGTCTCTTTACGGCTTGGAATTAAAGTTGATTTCTTACATGATTATTCAGCTAATAGTTACTGTCTAATCAAAAATTACTTTTTTTTTAAAAAAAAAAATTGAACTAAAAAATATATTATAAAATAATAATTATTAATTAAATAAGCATCAACAAAATCAACCTCTGGTAATTATCTGAAGTCAATTATCCTATCCTATGTACCTAGCAAGTAGTACTAAAATGTAGACAACTCAATTCACTCTTTTGGATTCACATTTTATCTTTTTGTGACATTCATTATGATCAGTAGTATTCAATATTACTCTCTCTGCACAAAAAGTTATTTCTGTTTTCCTGTCACTTCATAACATGTTTGTCATAATCAATATATAACCTTTTTATATACTTAATATAATTTTTCAACAAAAAGCGAGAGCGTGCGCGTGACTATTTTTTATGAAAAGTGGCTCTGTTCATGGTTAATTGGCCCTCTAATAAAAATACTCATTTTGTTTTATTTTACTTGACCCTTTTATTAAGAATAATTGTTTTAATTTATTTATTCAATTTATAAAATCAATTTTTTTTTATTATGTTCTTCAAATATTATTCCTATCTTTAAATGACTATATAAAGTGTATAATACTCAAATTTATATTTTTAAAACATAATTAATAAGACTAGTTAAGTAAAAGAAATCCCTAATAAATATTTTCTTAAAAGGAAGATCAAGTCAACAAGGGTCAAGTAATAATGAGATGAAGGTATCTCTTTTTTCATTTTACTTATCCAACTTATGAAATCAAGACAAGTTTATTACATAGTTTCCTATCTACTCTACTCGTAGTATTAAATAACTACACCTTTAATTAAAATATCCTTAAAGAATATGTCGTATCCGGAAGGCCAAATAATATGATAAATGATTGATCGAGTACAGTATTTTTGTCTGAGCGAATTTTTTCTTTCATGTGTGGTTGCACAATTGCAACTTTTTCGTTGAACCAATGCAATTTTTTGAAACCATTATTTCTTTTCTGAAGTAGTATTTGTTCGATTTAAATATCCGATTCTTCCAGCTTAGATATTAATTACAAAATTTAATTCTGCTTCTTTTCTCTCTAAAATATTGAATAATTTGCTACCGTTGAGTGAGTTCGTAGTTTGATAGAATTTGAGGTACCGCTATTCTGTTCGTTCTATTCTGGAGGATATATTCCATAACCTCTAGTACTTGAGAGAATTAATTTCCTTAAAAACATATTATAAAGTTAATGGTGCAATAAATTCTTTCTAGTTCATTTTCTATCTTTCTGAAATAGTTTGAACTTATTTTGCTGCTCATATTTTCTTCGAATACAAATTTTACATTGTTGGAAAAGTAGTAGTTAAATATTGATATTGGACACAAATTAAAATATTATGAAAGTATTAATAAATATCGTGTCGTGGCAAGCCACTGTCTTGAAAGCAAATTTGGCTCAACTTCGGTGCAAATCTTGGTAGCCGATTGCTCCATAAGGTTCCACTACTACTTCAAACACGTGTACTTGTAGCTGAAAGTTTGGAGGTTGCTCAAAATACCTGCCCAGAATATCACAAAGATAGAAAACCAATACTAAGGTAAATAATTGAGGAAGATGGGAGGTAATAAAGGAGAGACTATTTGTTTTTCTACATATTTGGCTCATAAATGATACTCTTTAAATAGGTGTATCATTTACGTTTCATCCGTCAAAGGAGTGAAAGAAGACAAATAGAGTTAATATACGTAATGTAACATTAATCTTGAATTATTTACAAGTCACTAAGATAAGTAACTTTCAAGAGTTTTGAATGTCTTTTCATTCACAAGGTTACAATTATAAGAAACCGTCATTTGAATAAATGTGCAATTTTATGAAGAAGTAACTCTCTCGTTTGACGTACGGATGTTCACAAAAATTCATTGTGAAGAGTTATATTTATCCTCTGCATTAATTAAGAAGAAACAACCTTCAATCTCCACTAATGCAAAAATAAAGACTAGGAACAATTTCTAGGCAAAGAAAAATAACATGTACTTAAGTGTAAATATCTTTCGATTTGAATTAACACCTAGTGAAATGGACCAACAATAAATATTCATAAAGTGAAGTACTCTTGAACTAAAATGGACATAAATCGAGACCCCCATAACACATACCATATCCTTGATTTTAACCAACCTCTGTGATGCTATCGACGTGCTTTTATGGTCATGCACAAACCTCAGATCTCATGAGTGCTCTTGTAAGATGATCCCAAGTCTTTCATAAAAAGGCAACCACACCTTTACACTCACGTAGGTGAGTACATCAATTCTTTCTCAAATAGACCACGTTAAGGCTATGGAATCATTAAGAGCAAATTAAGCTCAACCTCATAAAACACTCCTTCATGCCATAGGGATAGGAAATGTAGTGCATATTGAGGGCCTAGGCTTTGTTTTACCACAAATGATTATCCACTATTTACCTCAATCCATGGGCTTTGTCCTCATCCCCATCGACGTCTCAAGGATCATTTTCCTTGTCAAACCCTTGGTTAAGGGAACTGCCAAATTTCTCTCAAACCTTACATATTCCAAGGAAATAACATCATTTTTCAACAACTGTTTAACGTACCATGTATGATACAAATATGTCTTTTTTTCATTGTACATACTATTTTTAGCAATCTCAATTGTCGCGTCTGAGTCACAATGTAAAGAAATCGGTGAAGCCTGTTTTTTGCACAATGGCATATCTGCCAAAAGGTTTCTCAGCCACTCAACTTCTTTTCTTGTCAACTTGAGAGAAACAAATTCAGATTCCACAGTAGAATATGATATACAAGTCTATTTGAAAGACTTTTACGAAATAACACTTGCACCCAAAATGTAAACACATAGCCACTGGTGGAGCTAACTTCATCATTATCAGTTACTCCAATTTGCATCATAAAAACCTTCTAAAATAACAGGTTTATTAAAATACAAACACCAATTCATAGTACCTCTTAAATACATTAACAAGCGATAAAGAACATTCCAGTATTCACTACTGAAATTATGAGTATATCTACTCAATCTGCTAACAACTTGTGCTATATCCGACCGAGTATAGTTCATGAGAAACATTGCACTCTCAATTATTTTAGCATATGCAGTTTTAGAAACACTGAAATCTTTATTCTTTCTCAAGTGTATGCTACGACATAAGGAGTTCTCAATAGAACTACATTAAAATAATTAAACCATTTCAACATCTTTTCAATATAATGAGACTGACACAAAAAGAGACCATTAATGGTCTTGTGATTTTAATCCCTAAAATCACATATACTTCTCCAAGGTTTTTCATTTCAAACATAGAAATTAAATTATTTTTAGTCCCATTAATAACTTTCATATTAGTGCCAAAGATTAACATGTCATCCACATACAAACATATATATCACACAATTTGATTCGATCAATTTTCAATAAACACAAGTATCAGATGAATTGACAACAAAACCATTATCTATTAATGCGAACTAAACTTTTCATACCACTGCTTAAGTGCTTGCTTTAGTCCATATAAGGACTCATATAGATCTCTTCTTCTAAATCACCATTTAAAAATGTTGTTTTGATATTTATTTGGTGTAGCACTAAACTATGAATAGTGGCTAAAGAAATAAGAGTTCTAATGATTGCTATTTGTCACGTGAGAATAAGTATCAGAGAAATCAATATCTTTCTTTTGATTAAATCAGTAATCATAAGTCTAACTTCATATTTTCAATTATATCATCAGGTCTCAATTTCTTTTATATATCCACTTACTATTAATGGCTTTACAATCTTTAGGCAAATCATACAAGTTCCACATGTAATTAGAAATTATAGTCTAATTCACTTTTAATGGAATCTTTTCAAAATATTGCATCTATTGATTTCATTACTTCATCATAAGTCTTAGGGTCTTATTCTATTAAGTAGATAGACACTTCACCATTTAAAGTATCAATGTCAAAATTCCCAGTCACGAAGATAGTGATAAAATCATGATCAAAGCTAGTCTTAATTCTACGTCTTTTACTCCTTCTGAGTTCATTGAACTAACAATAAAAGAATGGCATAATATGAGAGTTAACAGACATAAATGCAGAAGCATTAGTTTGCACATCACTAGGCATATTATTTTTCAAAGGAAAAACATGCTAAAAAAATTTCGTATCTCTAGATTCACAAATAGAATAATCATTTAAATACATAAATCTATAAGCAACACTATTTTGAGTATAACCAATGAGGATATATAGCGTCAAAGGTCTTAGGCCTACTTTTACCCGTTTAAAATTAGGAAATCCAACCTTAGTCAAATACCCCACACTTTAGAAATTTCAAGTTAGGGGCAAACCTTTTCCACAACTCATATGGGATCTTATCCAATTTCTTATGAGGGACTCTATTAAGAATATAACATGCAAACAAGACAACTTCTCCCCAAATATTTTCAGTAGACCTGAGCTTAAGAGCATAGAATTCATCATTTTCTTAAGGGTTCTATTTTTTTGTTCGTCTACACCATTTTGTTGGGGAATATAGGAAGCACCAACCTCAAGTATAATTTTATTTTTCTCACAAAATCCCTCTAGGGTTTTGTACTATATTCACCGTCCCTATCAAATCTAAATCTCTTGATTTTCCTAGCTAATTTGTTTTCCATTTCTGCTTTAAATTTCAAATTATTTCAGCCTTATTTTAGACTTAAGAAGATATACCTTAGTGTATCTAAAAAATTCATCAAAAAAATTAATATAATACTTCTTCCTACCTTTGCTAACAGTATTTTTAAATCTACTAAGTCTGAATATACTAGTTCAAGTAATTCAGTCTTTCTACTAGTAACATGTTTAAAAGGTTTCTTGATATATTTTGCTTCTACACGCACATGACACTTAAAAAAATCATCATTTTTTCATAAGAATTATAATTGAAGCAATACTAACATGACCTAATTATAATGCCACGAATTAACAGACTCAATAATATAAGCAAAATTAGTAACATTTGCATTATTGACTAACTCTTGAACAATATTCAGTACAAGTAAACCCCCACTAAGGTATTTCTTCCCAACAAAATCTCCTAGACGAGAAATAATTATTTTATTAGCTTCAAAAATAAGTTTAAAGCCTGCTTTGTTGAGAAGTGCTCCAGAAACTAAGTTTCTGCGGAGGGAGGGAATAACTACTTGTTGGCACAGAAATGTCTTGAAGCGCCTGTATCCAACACTCACTCCGTCTTTTTAGCCACCGAGTTCGCCTCGACGACTACAACAACAATCACTTCACTACCCTCAGCAAGATTAGCTTTTAACATCTTGCTTCAGGTTTTATCTTTCCTCAGATACCATTGGACAGCCTTGTGACCAAGTTTTCCACAAACAAAGTAATGTCTCTTTAATTTTTTAATTTGACTCTCCGTCTTATTGAACTGATTTTTCTTCTTCACTTTTTCTTTTTTTTGTAACTTCTTTTGCTTGCTTTTGAACCTGTCTTTAACAACAGTACCAGAAGATTTCACAAGTTTAGCTTTAGAAAAATTTGAAGAAAATACTTTCATCCTATCTTTGAGACGGTTTGCCTCCTCGATCCTCATGTAATTGATCAATTCTTGAAGAGTTAAATTCTTTTCTTATGTTTCAAGTGATTTCTATGATCACTCCAAGATGATGGGAATTTTTCAAGCAAAAAAATTGGCCTGAAAAATTGCACATATTTTCATGTCCTCGTTAAAAACATCAGCAGTCAAGTTCTCATACTCGTGAACCTATTCCATAATTGGTTTATTGTCAATCATCTGGGACTTAATCCACTACCGACAATGTATTTTTTCTTCCTTGCATCGTCAGCATCATATTTCTTTTCCAGACTATCCCATATTTCTTTAATAGATTTATAAGTAACAAATAAATCAAATAAAAACATTAGTCATATAATTCAACAAATATCCTCTAACAGTTTTGTTATCTTTTTTAAACTTTTTTAGCAGCATCATTAACAACCACAACAGTGTTAGAACCAGTAGTATAATTAGAACCATCAATTGGCAATTTGTTAAACAGAATATAATCAACTTCTAGTTGTTCAAAGAAAATCAAAAGTTACCAACATTTGAAATTGTTTTCATCCAATAGATCAAGCTTTGACAAATCAAGAAAAAATTTATTTAAATAAATAGTCATTTATCAATATTGTATGCAATCAAAATTTCTTTCAAATTGTTGAAAAGTTATATTGGACAAAAATTAAAATATTATTAGAATAGTAATAAATATTGTATCGTGACAAGCTATTTCTTTGAAAACGATTTCAGCTTGACTCTGGTGCAAATCACTATAGCCGATATCTCCCTAAAATTTTACAGTTACTTCAAACATGTGTACTCATGACTAAAAATTTGGAAGTTGCTCAAAATATCATTCTAGAATATCACAAAGATAGGAAGCCAATACTAAAGTAAATAATTGAGGAAGATGGGATGTAATAAAGGAGAGTATTTGTTTTGCTTTCTTTTTTTCTATATATTTGGCTCACAAATGATACTCCTTAAATAGGTGTATCATTTACGTTTCATCCTTCAAAGGAGTGAAAGAAGACAAATAGAGTTAATATATGTAATGTAACATTACTCTTGAATTAATTACAAAGTCACTAAAATAAGTAACTTTCAAGAGTTTTGAATGTCTTTTCATACACAAGGTTATAATAAAAAATACCGTTATTTGAATGAATGTGTAATATTTATGAAGAAACAATTCTCAATTGACTTACAAATTTCAAAAAAAATTATTATGAAGAGTTACAGTTATCCTTTGTATTAATTAAGAAAGACAACCTTCATACACAACTAACAATAATAAAGAGAGAGAAAGTTAATCTTATGGTCTTTAATTTGTTTTGCTTGTCACATGTCAAGTCGAAAATCTTTGCTTCGGTAGGGCTAGACATAAAATATCAAAAATTGAATTATCATCAATTTAAAAAACTAATAACTTGGTATTCAGTATTTAGTATGATATTGACAGTAAAATTTTAAAATTACGATATTGGGATTTGATAGAAGATATTAATACCGTTTGGTGTTCAAAATTTATCGAATATCGAACTATTTATTAAATAAAGATCACCTATTATATATATAGTAATTGTTGGTACTTGGATTATCTATTTGGTAGAAATTTCTTAAAATTTGAATGGTTGCTAAACTTGCTAACAAGTTATACAAGTAGGGGGGAGGGACTGATTTTTCTTTCTGGTCGGTCTGTTATTATACATATTTTATGCTAAACTACTATTTGTGAACTGCTAGCTTTGAAACTTTGATGGTTACTTTCAAAAAGTCATGGGTCCTTTCTCTCCTATAGATATCGAGTGCATATATTGATAGATAAAATTTGATGTGTAAAAGTTGATAGAAATAATATTAAATTTATAGTATATTCAACTCCAACTTCAATACAGTACTATCAAATATCGTAGAACCAACGTTTGATTTATCGATTATCGAATTATTAAATCGAAGTTTAATATATGGTATTTGGTATCTAATTTCAACT
>JBDJHY010000002.1:6806369-6824097 GCA_039654485.1 Withania somnifera
TTTTAGGTCGCCAGGTAAGGAAGTTGAGGTCTAGGGAGATTTTTATGGTTATTATTCAATGGAGTGTAATGGCCTCATGGTCATTATGAGAAATACGTGACATTTTACATTTTAGAGCATTTCAGTAGCTGCCTAAGTCATATATGACTTGCTAGGATCGGTAGTTCGATTTCCTGACGTCTCGGTTAAGAAATATCTCAAATTGCCTGTTTTAGAGCCTAAAATGAAGTACTCATTGACCAAAGTCAACTTTCCTACAAGACGAGCTTGGAATTAAATTTTGACAATTCTGTTAGCTCCGGAATGTTAAAAAAAAAGTCACCTCAATTTCATATTTCAGAGTTTTCATTTGCAATTTATGCTCATTTATGGATTTTAGTTAAGTTTAAGGCCTAATTTGGAGCTTGTGGTGGTATTTTGGTGTTCAGAGTGTTGGATCGTAATTATGATGCTTCCATCAGCTCCAAAATGGTGAATTTAGGCTAGTTTGACCCTTGGTACGCTTCCTAACGTGTCCGTGTTCGATTTGAGTTATGTGGAAAGTTGGAAATTTTCTAATTTTGGCTAAGTCTTTGTTGGGGGTCATTTTGCTCAAATGACCACTGATGTCAATTTCATCAATTTTGTTGAGTTCAGAATGTGTTTTTCATATAAAATACATATTTAATTTGTCAAATATCCGTTTAATTCTGAAACCCCGGTTGAAATTTCAAGAAATGTTGTCTTTGGCTGGTGTAGCTTTGACCGACTTATCGATCAAAGTGCCAATTTATCGATAGGGACCATTAAATCGGACATCCTGCCAATGAATCGAACATGCTGATAAATCATCCTAATTGACCGATAAATCGGAAGGTGCCTATAAATTGGCTAATTATCCAATAAATTGGTGTCTGCCAGTGTCAGGGGTGCCGATGTATCGGCACTTTTGGTCTGATAAATCGGTACCTGAGGGCCCTTTTATTCATCTTTTCACCCGTTTTAGGGTATTATTTCCTCAACCTTTTCTCTCGTTTTCTCTCTAATTTTTTGTGCGAATTGTCTTGGAAACTTCCCCAAGACAATTGGAATGTGCGAATTTTTTGTGCGAATTGTCACCCTCACCTTCGGTAAGTAATTTCATCCGTTGAATTTCATGAAAATTAGTGTTTTCCCTCCATAAGTGTCCTAGTCATGATCTATTGATTCCTTCAATTATATCCAAAGTTATGTGGTAAATTCTTTCTCTTTAGGGTTATTATCTTCCCTTACTCGAATTGTACTCAATTTCTGAGCACGACTTCCTAGTAACATTGGGAACCCCATGGTAAAGTTTATTTTAATTTCCGACGAGCGGGCCTTGCAGGCTTGATTTTAGACCCAATATGAAACTTAGCATAATTTATATCGTTGGAATCGTATTGACATGTGGAATACTATTTCACCAATTTTAGAGCAGTTGTAGTTCGTTTGATATTAGTCAAAATAATATTTGTGAGTTGGCAATGCTTTATCGTCGAAAGACAAATAGGCTCCGTGGGGCTATTTATGGGTTTATAGCTTTAATTATTGTACTAAATTGCATCGATGGGTTGGGTAGCTAGATGACAGCCATGATACAAAGTTTTGAGAGTTATGTTAGTTTTGCATTTTCATTTCCTACTTTTACTTCTCCTCTTCATCTCCTTCAAATTTTCTTTCAAGTTCTTCCAACTAGCGCACCGCTACTTTCTCTATCCCTGGTTTATTTATATCTATAGGTGAGATGTAAACGTTATCAAAACTCAATTTTCGAGTCGTCACACTAATTCTTCATTTTCTCTATTATAACAAATTTTTCTATATTACATAAAATTCTGGGTTTGTTTCTTCATTTTCAACAATTAGCTTGAGCCCTATTTCTTTCCATATGGTGTATGAGATGTGCTCTACGTGTTGGTATAAATATTCTATTTTTTGAGCTATTAGGGTTTACGGACCAATTTTTGGTTTAGATTTCGACCCACTATTATATATCAATATGGGTCTTATTATACTCCTCTCAACTCATTAATTACGATTTCTTTAGATTTATAGGGTGATGAGATCATTCGTGATTCTCAACTTCTTTCAGTGTGACTTTCGAGGTTTTCACTAGCCTCAGTAGGCTACGGTCTGATTTCTTTAGACTGGGTATTAGTTAAGTATATGTATGATAAAGTTCTATCTCGGGGATGGGATTACTAGTTGGATCCCTCCTATGTTTATTTTTTCGGCCTATAACCTACTTAGTTGACTTGTAGGTTATTTATTTACCCTAGGGCTATGTTATCCTATCCACATATCCAACATTGATTCTAGAACATAGTATGGTTGGGGGTGAGTATAACCTTTGGTGCTATTATTTATATGCTGACTCTAGAATATAGTGAGGTTGGGAAGGGGTTTGTGCTAGTGTTTAGAGATTCGTAGCTATTCACTAGTTTATGATGGTGGATTTAGTGTCTATCTAGGTAGGCTAATTATTCCGTGTTCTACAGGAGGTGTTGCATATGTTTAGTATGTGTGCCATCACCTAGATATAGATAGCCAAATATAGTTTTGTTGAATAGTTATCAACCATGTGTGATGATATTGTACTTTGCTGAATAGTTAGCAACCCTGTGTGATGATATTATACCCTACCTTAATGAGAATCTTGGAGTGAACTATATTGGCTTGAGTTGTGATAGCTCCATGTTTCCCCCTTTATGGGTATCTTCTTAGCCCTTAATGGGTGCCCTCTGGGCAGTTGTGGCATCTTTGATGAGATTACTCGTGGCTCGGGAATGTAGTTGGCTTAGGAGGGGATGTACCTTATGGCTAGGGATTGACAGTCCTCCTATAGATTCTAGTTCGTAACCTTAGACCATTTTAGCCTATTGATTGATCCTGTGTTGAGAGCATGCATTAAATGTTTTAAATGGTAAATTGATTTTGACAGAGTAATAACTGAAAATTAATTTCTTGTATATGTATATATATATATATATCTTTTCCACGATTGCACTCATGAGAAGTATGAAGCTATTTTCCACACCATTTGATCCTATTTTCTCATTATCACTATTATTCTGGATATTTCCTACACTTGTTTGATCGTAGTGACATTTGGATTTTGACTACATGGATTTTGACTTCAGTAGGTACGTTCTTAGAAGAGTCTTCGTACCGGGTAGGGTGAGTACAGGTACTATTAAAGTCCAGAGAATTCAACATCTATTAACCTTTCATATACACCTTTCATATACAAAGTAATTTCTGGTTAAAGAGGGTTTGAATTATCCCGCCATAGCTAGATGAATCCCCCTAAATATTAGGCACCATTTCCAGGCAGTTTTCCCCTATTTGACAACTTAGAATGATATTTGGACATCAAGTTCAGATATGTCGCAATAAACCTCTTAACCGGAGTTTTAGATAACTGAAGTTGATTCGATTTATCGAAGGTCTATACAAATGATTTTTAATGCTCATAATGAGTATTCAAATTTAAGAACTAGTGATAATGATTGGTAAGAAGAAAAAGAGCTTATGAACTTTTTAAATGTTTTTTTATCAAGCTACAAGTTGTATCTAGACTTTACTATCCAACAATTTCTTCAACATTTACAAATATTTATGCTATTTTATCTAAGTTTGCTAAATAAAAAAAAATTGCAAAACATATAAGCGCCAATTGAAATTATAATTGAAAATTTTTAAAAATATTTTTTTATTTATCAAATTTATTTAACTGTTATTTTATTCGCCTTATAATACATCAAAATAATTTTAAGAATTTATCAAAATTTAAAAATTCAGCCGAATAAAGTCCCAAGAATAGCGTGTAAAAATAACATAATAGTGAAAGCTAGAAAATGCATGACACCTACCGAGCCGTAAAAAAAATTAATAGTTGACCCTATTTGTTATAGGCTTAAAATAGAAAATTTGATGATATGATGAAGGTGTACCTTAGTCTTGATTCTTCTGTATGTAAATTGATGATATGATGAAGGTGTATCTTAGTCTTGATTCTTCTGTATGTAAAGATATAAATGACTACATTAATTAGGGATCGGAGAGTATCAGAAACGGGCAAGTCCAACCTCAAATTTTATTATGGTGAAGGACCCTAGGCAAATGGTGGTTCAAAATATGCTAATATTCAAGAATCTTCAGTAGTTTCGAAGTCAGAATTATGCGCAGCAAAATTTTTATTTGAGTCTAACTTTCAGTGAAGTAAGATTTCAAATTGAAGACCGTAGATATATATTATCAAAGTGAAGACCATAGATATATATTATCATAAGACAATTTCCAGATATCGATATTGTTTATAGGTTGAATCATTACAGAGCAAAGGAATTACGGGCTATTAAAATTGTCTACTGAATAGGAAAAAGAATTTGATTCAATAATTGAATATAATATTGAGGCAATGGAGGAGCAAATGTTATAAATCTGATCGAAAATATTTCGCTACATGCATTTGTACTTTATCACGAATACAAAAATTTGATTACGAACTTGAAAGCTTGATCATGAATATAAAAACATGTAGAAGATCAACATAGCTTGAAACGTGTCATAAGTATTGTCCTTAAGGATAATTCACCCCGTATGTATCCTAGAATTCAACAAGCTCTTCTATTATAAATTAGGAAGCAAAAACTGACAAAGATTCAATAATATAAACCCAGCATAAGTATATAGAAGGAAAAATATTTTGTATAGATCTCCATCTCTCCTTTGTATATAGAATACTCCAATCCCATATAGTGTAAATATATAGGAAGAAGAAGAATCACTCTGTAATTTCACACCTCAAAACAAAAACATAAAATGATATTTATATGTCAAAAGTTCTGTCTACCAACGTTCAAAAAGGCAATGATAGTAAAGACAGTGCTATTAAATGGCATTTGAATGTTGGACAATTAAAATTTGGACTAAAGTTAGTTCTCAATTAAGGAAATTCAATGAGGGAAAATAAAAGTTTAGTAATAGATAATATTATTTTATAATAGCAATAATAATATATTCAAAGAGACTAATTTGGTCAAAAGCACATTAAAAATTATTTTTCTTAAATTCAACAATCCCCCATATATTTAAAAATAATAAAAAATATAATAAGATGAGAAAGGTTTGCTAGATCTTCACATAAGAGTAAAATTTGCATCCCTTTCCTTCGTTTAGCTCTTTTGATTTCTCAAGGATAGCGGTAGTTAGGGCAAAGCCCGCTTTCTTCGCTCCACGAATGATGATTATTGGGCTAGGCTTATACGATCTCGTTTAGTTGCTATTCGTTGAGCTAAGAGGAAGGAAGAAGCAGCGGATAAGTGACATTTAAGACTAGTTTCACTTCCTTACCCAGTTACTATAGCTGTTTATTTCCTTTTATAGACAAGCAATGAGTTCTCTCACCAATTAGTAGATGCATTGATGAAATAAGAACCCTATTTTTTTCCACTAACATCTCACCCGGTAGTAGTAGCTTTTTCCTCTCGTCGTCCAGCCCTTATAGCAACTCTAAAACCCAAATAAGTCTTAACGGAGTGTTAACCCCTGTAGTAAAACTATTCGGCCTCGTAGTCAATCTATTGATGATCCTTATCGCCAAAGAAAGAGGAACCTACTGAAGTTTCAAAAAAAGAAATTGAGAATCATCATAGGTTGTATTTTAAGTGAAGGAGAGAGACAAGACTTGATATGAATTGAATAAATAGGCTTAGGGGTATGCCCCGTATACGCTGTAAGAGAATTCGCTCTTTGACACATATATTAGACCATAGCACAAGAGACGATTAACTCTAGTCCCATAACCAAGCAAAAGAAGATTCATGGACAGAAGAAAGGGTGAACCCTTGGTTTTTCCTCAACTATATACATTGATAAGGGATAACTTGTTTGTTAGCTATCAGCTAAAGGTGATACTATCTACACCTTCTGAAAGAAGGCCAAATAGTGCCTCATCCGACATTCCTTCTCTATGGAATGCTTATTCAAACCATTTGTGGAAATTTTAGAATTTTCTTCTTTATCTCTTTCTCTTTGCTGGAAGGTTCTTTATAAGCGGAAGGGAAGTAGAGGTAGAGGGTCCAAAGGAGAGAGGAGATGTTTGCTCTTATCGTTAATTAGGCATACCTCCATATTTCAATGTATACCCTAGGCCAAGGGGTGTGGTCTCCCGAGAAGCTCTTCATACTATGGGGTTGTATAATCTCCTTGACCTTTCGATTAAGGGTATTCATCAGTGGGCCTACCTTAAGGTAGGAGGTGATTGAAAAAGGGAAGTTGGTCCCCTTATAGTGAGTTTTTTTGAAGTAACTGAACAATTGAATTGACTGATGTAAATCAACTGCATATTAATCTTCCTCTATTCTATCCATTTCATTCTTTTTTATGTCCACATGTTTTCTTTAAAAAGAAAGTAAGGCCATCTCTAAAGTTTGAGGACCAGCTGAAACTTGGATTGCGGACTAATCTAATATCCTATAAAAGAAGATGAACTTGCGGGTAATACATACTATAAATCAGACCTAGATAAAATAAGAGTAAATTTACGAAATAATTGGTGAAGTATAAACTTCTATGAGCCAAGAACTCCTTTGTAAGCCTACGATCTTATTATATCACATTACACTTATCTTTATTATTATCGCGTTTTGCACTAAGAGTCCATGCGCATATCCTTGTGCTCATGAATATTCTAGAAATCTATTACAATTTCATAGAAGAGAAACCACTCCATACTTATATATGTTCAATCATCAACTGTATTCTGCCAAACAATGCACCACCTATTAAGGATATGATTTGGATTAAGAGCATAACTCAACTCTCACTTTGCCTTCCAGAAATATTACGCTATATTCACACATCATAAGGGGGACATAATTTTATAATACTTAATTGATCAACTAATGATTTGTTACTGCACATATAAACTTAATTCATGGGATCTCCAATCGTATAGATTGAGTTACCATTATTGTTAATCTTCTTAAGTTGACTAAAATTTCCACTCTCCTTAATATTTTTTTTTAATCTATGAATTGATCAGATTCACTCGGACTACACATAATTTATTTACGTATATAATTCATCTTAGAATAGTTTCTTAATCACTTTATATCTCATATAAATCAATCAAGTAAACATAATTTCTAGCATATTCATTTTTTAGAAAATATTAGCCACAAATATTCGTGCTTACATTACTCATTGTCCACAAAAAGAAAATTGTCAACATATTATCTATTTTAAATAAGACCTCTTCTCCCAACTTTTTCAAATAATCTCATAAACATCAAGTTGGTTTAGATATTAGAAACATATACCATCTCAAATAGCCAGTATTTGTCATATGTGAGGTCAATAAGAACTTTAGTAGTACTAGATCATCAATATAAATAATCACACTTCTTCTTCAACTTTAGTGAAACAAACAACATTAATTTATTATCACAAATATGATTAGTACGCATCAAAGCCTAACACCAAATTTTCACATATTAGTTCACAAGATTCACTTGAAAAATAACCGTAATAATTTATATCACCTGCTTGATCACTTTTACTTTGCCGGATTATTATTTCTCATAATCTTCTCGGGTATAAAGACTTAGACTATAACACACAAATCTATTAAAATTCTAGACGTATAGTATCACTACATACCTTTTTTTTGTTGCACGTACACTATTAAATTTTTGTGAGAACATTTACTAAGCACCTGTTCTGTTACTTGCATGTTTAATCTCCTTTCACGTCTTCAGCAATACAAGACCTGCTAATTTTGAAGTCTCTAAGTAATGGAAAAATTTATAATGCAGGAATATTGTGGATTAACTAGCACACAATCACATAAATATATAGAAGAAAAATAACACAACGACTTAACGAGGTTCAGTTAGGCCTAATCCCCAAGAAAAAGTAGAGAGGATTTTTCACTATGAAAGAAAAGAAGTTTACAATGTGTATAGAATTTTCAACTATAACCCTTATTTTTTAGATCCCAAAATCGTCTCAAAGGAAAAGATTCTCCCAATCCTACAAGGACAATATTTTCTTCTCCCAAATCTATTAGGACAATGGGTTTTTTAAACTAATAAGGATTATGATTTTTCAAAAATATACAAGGAAAAAATTCAATACATAATTAAAAATCTTCCCCTTAGATTAAATTCTCTCATCAACACGAATAATATCTCTTTGTCTTGTTCTCAACCCTCAAAAGGGATCACTAGGTATTACACGCACCAATCAAGTCTAAACGATACCTAAACTTGTTGGTCAGGATTGCCTTAGTCATCATATCTTTCGAATTATCATATGTAGACATTTTCTTCATATTAACAACCCCTTATGATACGATGTCTCAAATAAAATGATGTCTAACATTAATATGCTTCATCTGCTCATGGAATATCTAATTCTTGTTAAGATGAATGATACTCTGACTATCACAAAATACTAAAGCCTTCGTTAGATCAAGTTGAAGATTACTTACCAAGCCTTGTAACCATATATCCTCTTTTACTACTTTCGTAATTACCATATACTCCGCCTTTTTGGCAGACAAAGAAACAACAGATTGAAAGTTGCTTTCCAACTACACTATTAGAAAGAGTAAAAACATAACTTGTTAGAGATCTTCTTTTATCCAAGTCCCCTGCATAATTTGAATCAACATAACCTACTACTGATTCACTCAACTTGTCCTTAGAAAAAGTCCAGCCCACATCTGTAGTACCCTTTAAGTATTTCATGATACACTTAACTATTTGCCAATGTTCTTTTCGAAGACATGCCATGTATCTACTCACAACAGTAACATCATGTGAAATGTCAGGACGAGTGCAAATTATAGCATACATAATGCTACCAACTGCACTCGAATATGAAACACTAGACATTTGTTTCCATTTCCTCATCTATTTTTGAATGGCATGTCTGTAGATAACTTGAAATGTGAAAAAAAAAATGGAAGAGAAACATGTTCAGCACCTATCATATTAAATCTCTCTAGTACTTCCTCAATTTAAGATTGTTGAAATAGCATCAACTTTTCAACTTTCTATCTCAAGTAATTTCCATCTATATTATCTTCTTTGAAGCACTCAAATCCTTTATCTCAAACTCCTCACTTAGCTGTTGCTTCAATCGAAAAATTTGTGACATAGTTTTAGCAGCAATAAGTATGTCATCCACATACAATGGTAAATACACAAAAGAACCATCTTTAAGATTTTTATAGTACACACAACTATCGTATACACTTTGAGAAACGACATTCTGAATCTTGAATGAATTAAATATTTTCTACCATTTCTTAGAAAGTCGTTTCATACTATATAAAGACTTCTTAAGCAATAATACATGGTTTTCTACCCAAACTAATGAATACCTCAGGTTGACTGGTATAAATGTTCTCTTCCAATTCACTTTGAAAGAATGTATTTCTCATATGTAAATGTTCTAGCTCTAAGTTATGAAGAGCTAACAGAACTAGTAAGACCCTGATAGAGTTGTGTTCACCATTGGAGAGAACACTTCATTGTAATCTATTTTTTCTCGGTGGGTAGAGTCTTTATCCACTTACATTTCCTTATATCTTGGTGCTTCAATCCCCAGATTGCCTTTCTTTATTTTGAAAACCTATTTGCAGTTTATTACATTTTGTTCCTTTAAAATAAAACAAGCTCTCATATTCGATCTTGTGAAGAGACTCAATCTCCTCACCCATAGCATCAATCTATTATCTTTTTCTGAATTAGAAATAATTTTTTTTATAGCTACTAAGATCAAGAATGTAAATGGTTTCTACAACTGACAAAGAAAACTCTACAAAATTTACACGTCGAAGAAGATTTTCATCAACTATGTTTGCAAATCTTTTTGTTGGTTGATAAATCTTATCTCTATGCATGTTGCAATGTTATACGATTATTATAGTACAGGTGCATCACCAATATCATCTTGATTAAGGTTTTTCACCTCCTCCACTTTTGAGCTATTGGGCTGATCTGGTGGAGTTCAATTCTATCACTATATAGTTATTGACATTATGATATATTTCCAATATTGTCTTTCCATTATGCCTAACTAGTGAGGCATCTTCATTTAAAGTCATATCCCTACTAATAATTAACCTTGGAGTCTTTTGATCTATGAACCACAAACTATAACCTTTCACTCTAGTTGTATACCCTAAAAATATACACTTCTTTGCCCTTGACTTAAGTTTTTCATCCTTCACATGAGCATAAGCATGACAATCAAATATCCTCAAATTTTAATAATCAGCAGGAAAACCAACCATACCTAAAAAAAAGCCTTGAACACAATAGCCACGGATGGAGATCTATTTACCAAATACAAGCTATGCTGATTACTTCAGCATAAAAATCTTTTCTAACACATGAGTGTGAAATCATGCTTCGTACCCTATCATAAAGAGTTCTATTCATACGTTCTGCAATACCATTTTATTGTGTGTTCCCACATAAGTTCAATGACTCACTATACCCCTTATTGCAAAAAATCATTGAACTTTATGTTGCAAAATTTCAATCTATTATCAGTCTAAAAATACTTAAATTTCTTTAAGTCTACCTCTCAGCCATCATCTTTTATTTAATAAATATTAAAATGTCCTATATTTTGTTCTTAGAAAATACACACATACCATTTTTTGAATAATCATCAATCAATGTCATAAAGTAACTAGCACCACTTTTAGAAGTAACTTTGTTTGGACCTCCACGAGTCTAAATATATATAATGTAACTTTTCTTTTGTCTTGTGCGCTACCTTCTTGCTGAACTCCACCCTTGTTTGCTTCTCACATATATAATTTTTACAATACTTCAACGTTTGATTTTTGTATCCATCCTAATAAATTTTGTTTTCTCAATAAAGACAAGCCCTTGTCACTCATATGACCAAGTCTCAAGTGCCACAAGTGAGATTGATTCAAATCACTCCTTTTAGAAGGTATAATTGATTTCCCTTTAACTACAATTACTTAAAGGTAATATAGTATAGATTATAGTTTTTCCTTCATGAGTACCATAGAGCCTTTACATACTTTATGAATTATATTCTCTGAGTGATACTTATACCCTTGATCATTCAGAATCGAAAGAGAAATCAAATTCCTCTTCATTTCATGAATATGCCAACAATTAATGCTTTTCATAATGCCATCGAACATTCTCAACTTGATGTAACCAATCCCTTCTGCCTCTAATGGATAATCATCTCCTAGATAGATAGTTTCACTTGTCTTTTTGTAGGTTATAAACCATTTTTTTTGTGGATACATGTGAAAATTTACAACAAAATCAACAACCCAGGAATTATTCTTATGAGTACTAGAACTCACCGCACAAACTTCCCCTACATAGTCATTACTATCAGATTATTGTCAGTATTGATAATATTTGTTGAGTAATTAACTTTTTGCTTTCCTCTTTCTCCTTTAGCTTAGAAAATCTCTGTTATAGCTGACCCTACTCCCCACGCTTATAGTGGTTCTGCTTTCTTGATCTTAACTTCGATCTGGAATTAGATTTTTTTCCTATTAAAGTCTTTCTATTGTGTTCTTCCTCTACTCACAAGAATTTTTCCCTTAGTTCTGCTATATGGGTAGCTCTTCTTTAGCTCTTTCGATTTTATTGCATCAGTAATATCATCTAAAGCGATAGTCATTTTTTCATATAGCAGATTATCAATAAAAGTATCGTAAGATGGTTGTAAAGAACATAACACTATCAAAGACCAGTTCTCACTCTTAGTTTTGATATCTATGTTCATTAAGTCGATTATAATTGAATTAAACTCATCAAGGTGATTTTTAATCGATATACCTTTAATTATACAAAGATTGCATAACCTATTTTTTATGTAGAGACGGTTTGGTGGCAACTTCATAAAATACAGATCTTCTAGCTTCTTCCATGTTGTTGCTGTAGATTTTTCTTTAGCAATTTTCCGAAGAATGCTATTTGTAATGCTCATGAATATTGCACTCAAAGTCTTCTCCTTAAAGTCTGCTTTCTCTGACTCTTTCATCTATTCCGAAAAATTCTCCTCAATTGACTTGCATAACCCTTCTAACACTAGGGACGATCTCATTCCAATATTTCATAGACTGAAACTAGATCCCCCATCGAATTTCTCTATTTCATATTTTGATGAAGATGATGTAAACATATTAACTCTTGATTACATGTAGAAATCTCAACCTTTCTCTGATACAAATTATTTTAAAATATCATGGGTTATTTAAATAGCACACAGTCATACACAAAGAATATAGAAAAAAAAAATACATAAGGATTTAACGAGGTTCGGCTAGGCCTAATCCTTCAAGTAAAAGAAGAGAGAGTTTTTTAGTATGAAAAGGAAGAAGTTTACGATGCTAATAGAATTGCCAACTCTAACTCTTATTTATAGATTCCAAAATGGTCTAAAACCTATTAGAAAAAAGTTTTCTTGATCCTACAAGAACAATATTTTTGTCTCCCAAATCTATTAGGACAACGAATTTCTAAACCCATTAGTATTATGGGTTTCAAAAAATATATTAAAAAAAAGAAGAAGACATAATTAACAATTTATATTCTTTAAGAGTACAAGTTCTCATAAGACCCAACTGATTTCTATTCAAACTTGAATAAAAGTTTTACTTGTTATTTGTAGGAGAGGGTAAATAGTATTTTCATAAGATCATACAAAATATGAATTATTCTTAAGATTGTTGTAGATCTGACAGAAAATATTTCACCACAAACATTTCTACTTTATTAAGAAAACAAAATTTTGATTACGAACATGAAAGCTTGATCATGATACAAAAATATGTAGAAGATCAACATAGCTTGAGGCGTGTCAGAAGCATTATCGTTAAGGATAATTCACCTCGTATAAATGCATCCCCAGGATTCAACGAATTCTTCTTATTATACATTCGGAAGCAGAAACTGACAAAGATTCAATATATAAACCCATCATAAGTATATAGAAGGAAAAATTATTTTGTATAGATCTAGTACTCCCCTTTGTATACAGAAGACTACAATCACATATAGAATAAATATATAGGAAGAAGAATCACAGTAATTCACACCCCAAAACAAGAACATTAAATGATATTTCTATGTCAAAAGTTATGTCTACCAACGTTCAAAAAGGTAATGATAGCAAAGACAGTGATATTAAATGTCATTTGAATGTTAGACAATTAGAATTTTCGCTAAAGTTAATTCTCAACTACGCCAATACAATGAGGAAAATATATATTTAGTAATTGACAATATTATTTTATAATAATAATATATTCAAGAAGACTAATATGATCAAAAGTACATTAGAAAATAATTATGATTTTTGAAATATCCAACAGCAAACATAGGAGCACGTTTTTGAAGAAATAATATGAAATTTGTGACAATATTGTTTTAAAAGTTAGATATTAATATGATAATCGAGGCCTACTTCAAATAGAATACTTTGTGGTTGTGTAGATTAAGTGCTATTGTAATATTTGTAATACAAATTTGTATTAATTTATTTCATATTCATATATTTAAAGGCTATTCTTCTTATTTATCAAATTTCATTAATTATTGTCTTCTATTTAATATAAGTCATTTATATCGTTCGGTTTTCATGTAATTTTGGATATTATAGAATTTAAATTAAAAAGAAATTTACAAACTTATAATTTTCAGCTTATAATTTTCAAAAGTTTAATATAGAATTTCTTAAGTTGTCTAAGCTTAACTAATATTTGAAATTTCAAAATTTAAAACTTGAAATATGAAGTTATTCTTAAAAATTAAATTTGAAATTAAATACTCTAACTTTTTGAGATTTGAATTTTTTAGTCTAATTTTTGAGTTTTATATTTTTTTAGAAAACTTTAATAAGTTACAGTTTATATTTAAATAAAAGTGAAGGAAAAGTGTTAGAAAAATAAAAGTTATAATTTTAGAAAAAATTAAAGGATTTTTAAAATATATTGTTCGGACTTGTTACCATCCTGGTTTGTTTGATTTATTAAGAGAGCGTGATGGAACCGTCGAAAATCACAGACAATCCGGATACCGATAAGACTCAATTTTACAACATTATTTGCTAAATGGATTACTAGACCATCCTAGATTTGACAATTATCGATCCGACAGACTCGGCCTTGATACCCTTGCCAATCTTATGTTCAGCCACCAGAAGACATAAAATCATTTCAGTCTATTTCTAAAAATCTTTTTCACAGTATTTCTGATGTAACACCATACTTGAGCATGATAAGTAGCAAGTGTCTTTTTCAATAAGACCTCGTCATTTATAGTTTATCATATAAATTCAATTGGGAAATAATTCTAAGTAGCGAAGACTTGTACTCAATTAGGATTTTGAATCTTGAAATCATAAGTACATCAATTCATATTGAGTCCTTCATTATCAATTCTATTTTTTCTTCAATTTTGTGCATTTTTCTCTTCATTTATATATTTATTTTGTTTTAAATAGACCAAGAAATATGTAAATTCCATTAATCAACTTTTCATCTCCCACTATTATTATCTTCTACAATTAATTGTATTGTAGTGGCTGAGGCAATGGAATGTTATGGCTTGTGACGACAACAAATTTACAGTAGTAATTTCATGACCCAACTTCTCGTATCTTGAGGGCATCTACATCCAACATAATAGAACTACCCAAAAAGCACACAAAGTATGAATAGTAAACTAAAAACGAAAGATATAATATAGATAAGGGACAAGGATAAGCAAAAGTTTAAATCAGGTCAATAACATCCCTAAAGCATGATATCTGATACATGAGCCTCTAACAGGAGTACAGGTCTGAAATAAGAAATACAATGTTTGTATCAGAAGTAAATAAAAGAAATAAATATAAAGAAAGGTAAAAGACATGCTTCGGATGCCAAAAGACATCATCTACCTCGGTAACAGAATCTCTACTTGAATCGAGAATCAACATGGACCACTCGTGCTCGAGTTTAAACAAAAATATGTAGAAGTATAGTATAAGTACCAAAACAAAGGGTATCCAGTATGCATAATAGGCCGACCGAGCTCATATAAAAGTAAAATCAGTAAATAGCAGACAATGAATTAAATAAGCTACAGAAGTTCAAGAGCGCAAGTATAGGCAAGTAATGCTAGGTATAGATAAGTCGAGCAAACAATTAATGAAGCTAGCTAACAAAAGTAATAGAAGAACCCAACTAAAGATATGAAAACATACCAGAGTCCTTGCAATAGAAAATCAAGTAAAGAGAATGAATAAGGGCAATATACCAATAACCTGAATACAAGATAAAGGAAGAAAGCATAATAAAATAGAAACCTACCGATAAATAGAGTTTACTAAGCATGCTCAATATAGTATAACTACCAAAACAACAGTATGACTAAAGTATAGGAAACTAATAGCTAATCAACACAAGCAAGTAAAGATCACCCGCTAGCACCCCACCTTACCAGAAGGTACATCCAAGAAAACAAGTGCAAAAACTAACATAGAGATGAGGCATGCTAAAATTAAATGTGTATGCTCCTCCTCCAGTGCCCGTAGGTTTAGAAGATAAGACCCATCAAAGGAGTTTCTTGTATACCTACTACTCTACTGTATTCCCCCCCCCCTAGTCTCACTATGTACTGGCACCACGTAGGCAATGCCATGGTGGGAGACCCCACATTCTATCTCGATACTCAAAACCTGAATCTCATGACTGTCATATGACAGGTCTTCATATAGGTGCCCAATCTCTATCGAGTCTAAAATCAATTGGAAACTCAATATTCGTGCCCAACTACGTCTGGGACTAAAATCAGGTAATGACTAATACTTAGCATTCGACATCAACCAAAAGATATAAGTGCTAGCAAAGTCATAATACCTAATTCTAGGTTTTATTACCTGGACTAAAATAAGTTAAAGAATAGGAGTAGCGGGTGCCCAATCAACAATTAGGTATTAAATAATTAAGGAAAAGCATAAAAAAAATTCCTTAAATAAAGAATCAGTTTATAAATCAATTCTACATTAATATTTCCAATAACCTCAAAATCTCTGTGATCAACTTTCATTATCAAAATCTTAAAGTAATGCAAGTCATCATAATAGGCCCTCATCAATATTATGAAAATGGGCTCACAACCATAAGTAGTGAAAACCAATGCAAAAATATAAGTTTCTTGATGATGATGTGCACAATCACAATCACTGCAGGCCCTACACAGGCTTGATATCACTATAGCAAATATAGCTAGCCAAGTTGATATCCGGGACTCATAAACATTTCCAATAATCCCACCATCGATGTTTCAAAGTCAATTAAGACCACTCAGGGCCACATGATAATTTTATATTCAAAATAATACATCGAAATGAATATCAAGAATCGTACTAAAAAAGCGGATAATGAAAAGGGTACAAACCTAGAATTTCCAACCCAAGTATGCTAGATAGAACTATTATTTCCCATATAAGCCCCATCTAAGATGAATAAGCCATAGAACACATGTCGTCCTAATATAAGCTAGCATATATTGAGTTGAAGTAGTCTGGATAGCTCTAACAACTCTAAAAAATGCATAAACGAGATTGAATAATCATAAAATTATAATAATCTTCATATTAATATGAGTTAAACGATACTTAAAAATCTATAATTATAGTTATGGTCAAAATTAGGGTCAAAACGAACCTACGACCTATGAACCCAAAACTCCAAATAAAAGATACCAAATTATTTTCCACATCATAGGAAACTCATACGTAAAAATTAGAGCTAAGAAAAGCAAGAAATAAGCTAGAATTGAAGAAATGAAGTGAAAAAATAGGAGAAATTTTAAAATTTATTAAACAATTTCAAGGAAATTAGAGTGAAAACTTAAAAATTAGAGGTGGAAAAATGATTATAAATATTTCTTGATGCTTCACAAGCTCAATAATAAAGGCCTATTACAAGCTCAAAAATTTAGGGGGGGGGGGGTTTGAGTGAAGAAGAAGGAGAAAATGAGCAAAAAATGGGTTTTGAATATTTCATATTGCTATACCTTTACTCAGTGCATCCGTGGCACTTAGCCCACATTCATGATATGTACAGAAATTTTCTTTGCTCGCGATGAGTACCAAGGGCTAACCCTCCGTGTTCACGAGGCATACACCGCATTCGTGAGGTATACACACCATTCATGTAGAAGGACCAGACTTGCAATTAAGTGCAAAAACCAGCCAACAAAACTATTCCAAACGAGGGTTCAAAATTCGTTAGGAACCTGATGAACACAAACCAAAGATGTAAATTGTATGGAAATGACATTCTTGACTCAGCAAAGTAGATAAAATTTCGATTAGAGATCGTTTTAGTGAAATTTTAACTAAATTCAACCTTGGTCCAAATTACAAAAACTCTAATTAAGTACTCGAAATGAGATCACTCTCCTGAGGCTTGAACGAACACCTCACCGAACCCAAACTCTACATTACAAAGCTGATGAAGCTGTCAAATATTTTATTCGAGTCTTCGACCACTAAAAGTCTGTAATGACCCTCATGGTCATTTATGATAAATACGCATTGTCTTGCATCTTATAGCATTTCAGCAGTTGTACCAAGTTATTTATGACTTGCTGGGACCGACAGTTCGGATCCCTGGCGACTCGGTTGAGAAATTTCTCAAATTCCCTATTTTAGA
>JBDJHY010000002.1:6824197-6836779 GCA_039654485.1 Withania somnifera
TATGAGTGGATACTGGTGTGGTTTCTATTGTGATTTCTTGTGTTTCGACTAGTTATTGGGTTTTTTATTTTTTTTGTGAGTGTGTTCTTTGTATGAAAGTCGGGACACTCCATGTTTCTGAGTTATGACTACTTTACTTTGGAAAGTTATAAGTAGATTGAGTTCATCCCTATTCTTTGTTTGTGATGATCACCAGATTTGGGTAATTGGTTTATGGATATCGCGATGGATTGGTCTATTACACTTTTTTATATGAGACGATGACAATTGAGTTTGTAGTTGTGAGTTGAGGTTATTGTCAATATGTGAGTAGAATGATAGCATACCTTGGGGTGATCCTTTCTTTGTTTTTTAGATTTTTTTTGGTTGATTCCTTATTGATTCCAGGTTGGTAGGTTGATATTGATGATCGAGGTTTAGATAGTTATTTTGATTTTAGTTTCTAGGTTGATAGTAGGGTTGGCTGCACAAGCAGGGCAACATCCATTTGTGGTACCTAGTAATGTTTGTTAGTCGGTTGGTATCATTTTTTGGGTTCTAGAGCTCATGATGGTGTTGTTCAATTATACTCGTGGGATCATAGCCTTAGAGTTTCTCTCGCAGGGCTATAGTAGACTCTGACGGTATGTTATGGATAGGCATTAGTTCTTGCAGTTCCAGAGTTGGTTATTGATTTGGATTATTCTTCGAGAGGCCGTTCTACCAGAGATTCCATACAGCTAGGCATAGTGGAGATGTGCAAAGAGTCTTACTACTTTTATGTTTGAGAGGCCTTTCTCTTACCCAAGATCCTAGTTTCTATTATTTCAGACAGAAACACTCGGTTTACTTCTTGATTACTCAGGATAGTACAATACTAATTTTCCACCCACAAAATAACAGTTGATTCGAGCGGATTATTTGAGACCCTCAGGATATATCATGAGCTAGGGTCCTTGATTTTGGTAATGGTTGAGGTTGATTTTACACCTGGATAAATCTTCATATGATTACAATTTCTATTTTAGTGTGTAGATGGTTACATTTGGGGTTTATTATCTATGCTTGAGCTGCCAGTGAGTGAAGTTCAAGCACCATAGACCAGGTGGTGTGTTGAAGTGACTCCCTACTCCTGAGAGGAAGTGGGAGAGGATTGCTATAGATTTTGTTTCTAGACTCTCTCTTATACTTCCAGGGATCACGATTGCATATGGGTCATCATGGATCATTAACCATATCCTTTCACTTGCTACTAACTTCATCAACTTAGGGTGTTGAGATATTTTGTTTGTGTGAGGACTGTGCAGCGTGACATGGGTACAAAGGTATATTTGGTACGACTTTCCACCCACAGAAAGACAGGCATTCTGAGTGAACTATTCAGGTACTCCAGGATATTCTCCAGGTTTGTGTTTTTGATTTTGGTGTTAGCTAGGATAAACATTTATCTTTGGCAGAGTACTCCTATAATAGCATCTACTATTCTACGATCCATATTACATATTCGAGGCTTTGTACGGTAGATGCTATAGATCACGGATTGGTGGACACAATCGTGTCGAGATTCAACCTCATACTTCTGATTTAATTAGAGATTCTATATAGAGATTCACACCTATTTGGGTTATTTCAGATAGACCAGATAAGGCAAAGGAGCTACACATATTATAGATTTTTCTTCTTGAGTTTAGTACCGGGGACTTGATAATTGCAGGCTTAATTTGGGCCATATGAGATCACAGAGCATATTAGCGGGGTTTCCTTTATATTATCCCTACCTTCATAATAGTGGTGGTATACCCTATTCTATCCATGTCTCTGTGTCTTGTTATGATATACATTCTTTCAGTACATTTTGTTATGAGTCAGCTTGATTGGACGACTGGTTAGTTTGTGTTGAGCATGCTGAGGCCATTATGATAGAAGATGCAAATGACTTAGGTCTAGGGATATTTCTTTTATAAGATTTTGATGGGTACATAGTCTAGTCGTGGAGGCCATTAGAAGGTTAAAAGAACCATGTGAAATTTTCATTCTTGTTGTCTCGGACTTTAGATACTCCTTTCTTCTTAACCTTTTGCAGAAGAAAGTTTCTTTAGTGGTGGATATTGTAATGGACCTCGGGGCCATTTTCGTGATTCCTGCGATTTCTCTGTGTTTAGAACATTCTTGTAACTACCCAAGTTGTTTATGACTTGCTAGGATCGGTAGGTTGGTTCCTTGGAAGTTTTATAGTTTAAATTTTTTTAAATATTGTTTCTTTCATCTTATACGACCCTGAATTTCCTTTTTGTCTATTCTATTGAGTCTGGAATATCTATAACATAAATATTTCATATATGTGTTGTTGAAATTGGACTCCATTGCCATTCCGAGCCTTAATTATTCAAATTGAGGTTGGTTGGGCACCAAAGGGTCGCAATCGTGGAGAGTTACATGTCCAGGGGTTACCATATGTACCCTATTCCATGATCGCGTGACCACCTAGCAAGCATATATAGAGCCGTCTTCTTCATTTTTGGATGAAAGTTTTCAAAATTTTTTCAATTTTCCAGAGCTAAAATAGTATGTTTAAGGAGTTTTAACATGATTTTAATCCATGGAATTGAGCTTGAGATTCTGAGATCGTTTATACTAGGTAACTTCTTGGTTTTTTTTAGTTCTAAGGTTTTGTATATTACATAAGCTTTCTAGGTTTGTTTCTTTATTTTCTACCATTAGTTTGAGCCTTATTTGTACTATATGATGTATGAGCTGTGCTCTACGTGTTGGTATAAATATTTCATTTTTCAAGCTATTAGGGTTTACAGGCTCATTTTTAGTTTGGATTTGACCCCTCTATCTATATAGAAATATGGTTCTTATTTTACTCATCTTGACTAGTGGATTACGTTTTTGATAGATTCGTGTGGTACCGAGATCGTTTATGATTCTCAACTTCTTCTAGCATTACATTCTAGGTTTATAATGGTGCCAGGTAGGCTATTCTACTTTCTTTAGACTAGGTATTAGTGTAGTATATATATGGTAAAGTGCCAGCTAAAGGCTGGGATTACTAGTTTGAGCCCCTCTATGTTTCTTCTTCCAGCCTATGGCCTACTTAGCCGGCTTGTAGCTTAGTTACTTACCCTGGGCTATGTTCCCCTACCCGTGTATCCAAGGTCGACTCTGGAGCATAGTATGGTTGGGGGAGGAGTATAACCTTTGGTGTGTATTATTTATACATTGACTCTGAAATGTAGACTTGTTAGGAGGGGATTATCCTAGTCGTTTGAGCTTAGTAGCTATCCCCTGGTTTCGGCTAGTGTCCTTAGACCCGATCTAGGTAGGCTGGTTTTTCCGTGTTCTACCTGAGGTATTGCATATAATTAGAATCTGTTGGTTCACTTTTCTATAGATAGATGGATACGACTTTGTTTGATAGTTAGAAGTCCTGTGTAATGATATTGTACCCTAGATTGGTGCGAGCCTGGGAGTAAGTTGTATTGGGATGAGCTATGATAGATCTATGTTTTCCCCTATATTTAACAGGCTCCCTCTAGGTAGTTGTGGAATACCTCGTACGATTACTCGTGGCTCAGGAGCGTAGTTGTGCGAGGAGAGGATGTACCTTATGACTAGAGTTTGGCATCCATTCAATCGATTCCAGTTAGCATCCTTAGACCAGTTTAGACTATTTGGTTGATTTTATATTACGAGCATGTATTAATATTTTTAAAAGGATAACTTGATTTATAGAATAATAACCAGAAACTGATTTCTTATACATTTACACGACAACAGTAGCAGTATGGAGATATTTCTCACACTATCTGGTTTATTTTCTCATTAGAACTATGATTTCTAGGTATTGCATACACATTAGCAATTGGGTTTTTACTACAGTTCTGATTAACCTATTTGGCTAGACTTGAAATTTCCACTAATATATGGATTGAGATCGAGTTTTAGAAATTTTTCCCTAATGACTATGCCACTATTTGGATTTTACGAGGATTTTGTACGTGGGATTAGATCCCTACACTTATCCTCTGACCATGGGTGGATATGCCTGAGATATTGATGCTAGATATGAGTTGTATGCTAGGAGGGTGTATACTAGTGCAGGAGAGGTATGTATATAGGGAAGCTTTCGTGGGTCTGCTCCTGGCAGAGTCTTTGTACTAGGAAGGGTGCATGCGAGAACTATTTACTTTTCAGCACCCTTTCACATCACTTACTCTATGCTTGGTTGCACTCCTTGGGGCTTACGGGGGAAGTACCGTTGGGTTACTTATGTGATGATACGTCTATTGCTAGCTAGGATTTGTGGTTGCTTTATTGTATCGTTGATTACTTTCCTTTCCTTAGTTTCTATTTCATTCAGTGATGACCTTCCATGTGTTCCTCTTTCTTTAGTGGTCCCTCCTTGTGCTGGTTACATTGGAGCTCCAGGTACGCGTCGTATATGGTCATGATTTTCTTGTGGCCCAGTTCTATGTGTTATACCTGATAGTTGGCTTGTCTTCATACTTGTTAGCTCATGTTGCACAAAATGATACCTAATCCTTCACCAACTTACTAGTTATTACTGCAATTACCCCCTTTTCCATTGTTCATTACGTATTGTTGCCCTATATTCTTATGATCTATTTTTTACCTTTCTTATGCTTACTATTACGTGATCGACCTATGATGACAATTGGTACCCGTTGTTTTTTGTATTTATGCAACACTTCTTCATCTTTTTGTGGTGCAGGTCCTAGTATGAGTTAGTAGAGCGGACACGACCCTTCGAGCCAGTTTGGTGCTATTTTAGGAGATATGGTGAGCAGTTAACATTCATGCTGCCGGTCTTCCTTCTATTTTCACAATTTTTCTAGTTGGATTTTGGATAACTATTTATAGTTTTTGCCCCATTGTGGGTTGCATATAGTTCTTTTTTATACTTCTCTATATATAGATGCTCTACAACCACAATGCGAGGTTCATGGGAGTTATTTTCAGTTGTCTATTTTCGTGTCCTTCTATTTCTTCTTCTCTTTTTGCTTTTTTTCTTTTGGATATTGGTACTGGTCCATTTCTTTACGCTCTTGGGTGTGGTTGGGCTTGTCTACAGGTAGGATATAGATTCCATCAGAACTCAATTTTGGTACTATGACATAAATCTGTATATATTTAAAAATATGGTCATTTGAAGTTGACCCTAGAACGAAATAACATCAAAACTAGGCATATATGTGGAGCCTTGAACTCCACTTTGTGTTATGAGTTTTTTACGACCTTGAATTACCTTAAATACTCATACATACTTTATTTAGGATATTAGAACCAAGGAACAAATGTTGTTATATGATCCAAGCTGAGGGTTCCACCGTGTGATTCCACTGTTCGCGGAACCTCTCTATGGACTTTGAACCCACCAGTGAAAACTGGCAGTTTTTTCTAAAATGAACAAGTGGAAATTATATGAATGCTTGATGAAATTGTTGAACCATATGCATATGTTATTTGTGTTGTTAGTTGTTTTATTTGAATCTCGTAGTTGGAAATGATAATTTGAATAACTATTAAGGCCTAATTATAAACTTATTAATGAAAATATTTGTGATAAATAATTGGTAACCTTGAAATTGAAAATCATTATGCTCGAGAGGCTAAATTGAAATAGGGAAATGATTCTTGATAGCATTTTCCAAAGAGAGTCCTATATTACTGAATATGAATCATAATTGTGATACTTTTTCAAGGTTGATATGTGATGTTTGCTGACTTGGTGATATTTGATCATGAAACTTGCACTATGTCTTGAAGATATTATTACACTTTTAGCTATTGATTGTTTCTTGGAAATTGTTCCTTGATTGACATAATGGTAAAGGAACAACTGAGGCTCTGACCGAGTGCATATATTGTGATAAAGCATTATATTATGGATAAGGCATAATCGAGACTCTGATCGGGTGCCTATATTATTGAAACGACACAACCAAGTGTAATGACCCTCTGGGTCATTTTTGTATTTTTTCGACTTCTCTGTATTTAGAGCATTTTGTAATTTTCCAACGTCATTTATGGCTTGCTGGACAGTGATAATTCAGATCCTTGGCAGTTCTATCGTGTTTATTTGGATTTTTCCGTTTTGGAGTTTTATACTTAAAATTGGGTAATTCAAGAATAAAATCCTTGAAAACATGTTTGAAATTAAAATTCAGCAATTTCATTAACTCCGAAACATGGATTTTTATCTAGAGGAAATTTTGGTTCGAATTTCGGGGCTTTTAGTTGTGGTGTGGTACCGCTAAATTAAATTATTTTACTTTAAATAATAATTATGTCTTTTTTTAATAACATCTTCCTAAATTGTTGACAATTTTATGAAACAATCTTTTGAAATAATCTAGTCTCATATCTTATTATGTATGCAAAAAATTATAAGCCATTCATATTTTATCGGAGAGGGTGTATTAAATTATTTTGAAAGATATTTTTTCATTAAGTTTTGATATATTGAAAAAATATTATAATTTTATTATAATGAGTTTATATGATACCCGAATATTTAAAAATCAAAAGAAATAAATAATATTTGATTAAAGATTCCTTCACTATTAAGTATTTCTAATGGTAATCATGTTGTCCCCCCTCTTCACCAGAATCCGACATCAATTGTTACCGGTTGGTAGTTCCTCATCGTGCATTGACTGACTCTTCACGGCAAGTCTATTGTTGTGTTTCGGAATTAGGGGAAACAAAGCTTTAACAAGTAGAGGCTTCCTGACAAAACTTCAAACAAAGAGGTTGGGCTGTTCACTTCATTGATTTGACTGAACTTTACAACAAATTAAAGATAGGGGCTTGGTGGGTAGTGAAGGCGAACCGGGAAAACAACTAGAGAAGAAATGATAGACTCCGTTGTTGATACGCAAGTGCAGATTGAAAAACATAGTCAAGATGCACTTGTGGAACGGGACTATTTGGTTGAATCTCTTCTTACGAAGAGGCACCAGATTAGGGGGCTCATCTTCTCCCCAAATGGGACTTACAAATTTCTCAAAGAAATCAAGGTTTTCCATTGCAAACCAGGTATTATTACAGTCAAATTGATAGAAAATCCATTCTCTCCATAATATACCAGGTGAAAAGAACCCATCTGGAATTAGTTCAAAGGGGTATTCGCTCTTCTACTTGCTCTCCTTTTTTTTGGTATTCCAGTGGTACTCTTGAAGGCTTCGTCGCCATGTGTGACGGGGGAAGGGGTTCCTCGTCTGGCCCTTTTTACCCTCCTTCAAAAGGGGGCACAACTGCCCATTCCCGAGCCTCCCATGCTTGAGGTTGCGCCCATTTCGCGTGCCATCCTGGTTTCGAAATTATAATGTCCTCTCCTTTTTGATATCCAAAGAAGAGCAGAGCTTCAAGAAACGGAGAAAGGCACCTCCACGTATTTTTGGTAATCGACGAGAAGCACTTCCTATTGGGAAAAAGGATCGAGGCCATATTGGTGCGGGATGGGATTCCCCCCCAGATACTTCTATCTTGGTAGGTAGAAATCTGCAACCTCCTCTTTAACCACCCTACTAGGGGAGGGATTGCTCTGTCTGAAAAGACATTATCCAGGTATTTGGCCCAAATTGAGCGGGATGGCACGTGGAAGAGCGTGCCCTATCTTAAGGTGCTTCATGATAGCCGTTATTGGGTCTAAGTGGGTTCTCCCACTTCTTCCCACTAGGTGGGAGGTACACCTAACCCACTCATCAATCACGGTGTTTGGCTGACTTGCACTGATAGACCCCTATTATATTGGAATTAGGTGCCTATCGTTTTACTGTTGTCAATGAATCTCTTCCATGTTCGATTCTATTCTATTTTAGAACATTTTTGTGAAGAGTATTCTGATCTAAGTGTTCTTATTCTTTGTCCCATTATAGGAAGCATTACTCCTTTTTTCATTCCAAATTTAAGAATACGACTGATACAATTAATTGGTCTGTGCGCCTCTCTTATTACTTTTTTGTATCCCCCTGTTCTTTGGATATAATTCGATCCTTCTACGGCCAAATCTCAATTTATGGAAAGCCTTCTATGGCTTCCTTATGAAAACATCAATATTTATTCGAGTATAGACAGTATCTCTTTATTCTTTGTGATATTGACCAAATTTATGATCCCTATTTGCATTTTAGTGGTTTGGTCTGGTATGAGAAGTTACGGGAAAGAGTATATTACAGCCTTTTTAATTCGTTAATTTCTAATGATCGCCGTGTTCTGCATCCTGGATCTTCTACTATTCTATGTTCTTCCCGAAAGTGTGCTAATCCCTATGTTGTACGGAGCTGAGTATCTTCTATTTGTTGGGATAAAGCCTTTCCTCTACAGGGGCCTTGTGCAGTAAACCCACCCAACCCAATGTTGAAGCTTTCGGGAAGAGGAGTAGTCTTGTATGTAAGCATAGCATTTCTAGTCGAACCCACCCAATCCAACGTTGAAGAACCGAACCTGACATACACATCTTTTTCTTTTTTGGAGGGTACTCTGAGTAGTGGGTACCTTGTAGGACCTCAAACCTCCTACTCAGGTCTTGTATGGATATGCAGGAAGGGGTGCTCCTAGGTGTGTGTAGGGGTTGTGTTTGTTCGTCAGAAAGGATTCCTCGTCAAGTAAGTTTGGGGGTGTGGAGACACTTGCGCTAATTCGGGTAATGACTACAAGGGAGAAAGAGAAAGGAAACTGTACCCGACTAGGGATGGACATAAACTCGTAAGCTACCGAATGTAGGGATAATCGTCCAGGTCTTATTGTGAAAGAAAAAAGCCACCTCACCACAGCAGACAAGTTGCTTCCTCTGTTGTCGTCGGGGAGCTCTTGGCGAGGAGACCTTAGGATAAGTTGCTAAAACAAAGTGGATGGGAGGATCGACCCATTCAGATAATTTCAAAGAAAGACTGTTGGCAGCAGGTAGAGAGATTTTTTTTTCCTCTTCAAAACACAAGGAAATGCGGGAAGGGTAGAGCTCGGCAGAGGGTTCGAGAATAGGGTAGGGTCCTGTCCTTAAGATTCATATAAGAAAAGAGTTCCAAACCTTTATGCTCCGTACAAGTGTTGCATACAAGTTCCGGCCAGGATGATTGAGAAAGATTCAACCAATTTGAACTGCTCACATCACAATAGTAGTAGCGTAAAGGCTGTAAGTCGGGGGGCGGCCATAACATAAGGCTATTACTTTCACACCTCTCTCTCTCTCTGAGAGAGTGATCCGCTGTGTGAGCAACCTAACTGTGCCTTACATGTGCTCTACAGGCCGCACATAATCTTTCTTCCCAACGAGCCTTTTTTTTTTATTTGGAAGACGGGCATTGCATTTGGTTCGGAAGGCATGGTTTTCAGTATGTCTCCAAATAGGGCCCCCACTAGTCCAGCTAGCTAGTGAGCGGTTCTTTTGGGCGGGAAGTAGCCTAGACCCTATGGGCGGGCATCTCCCACAATGCAAGCACTATTGCTCGAAACCACCTGAAAAGCAAAAGATTCATTAGTCCAGGCTGAAAATACATGCATAGATAGTTGTTTAATGCCAAGGATGATGACGAAAGCTCAGGATGGAGCCGTATGAGGTAGAAGTCTCATGTACAGTTCTTTGAAAAGGGAGTGGGTACCTACTGGAGCTTCGACCAAGCACCACCAGTCAATTTTGCTTTGGGGCCACCACTGACTCTACCATTATTATAGGGGTACGGGGTTCGAGAAAAAGAAAGATCAAGGAAGCATATCAGTTGTTCCTTTATACTTTACTTGGATATGTTTTTATGCTATTAGCTATTCTATTGATTCTTCTCAAAACAGGAACAACCGATTTACAAATCTCATTAACCACAAAATTTAGTGAGCGACGCCAAATCTTTCTATGGATTGCTTCTTTCGCCTCTTTCACCGTCAAATTGCCTATGGTACCAGTTTATATTTGGTTACCCGAAGCTCATGTAGAGGCACCTACGGCAGGATCCGTCATCTTCGTAGGAATTGCTTTAAAATTGGGAACCTACGGGTTTTTAAGATTTTCAATACCTATGTTTCCCGAAACGACACTTTGTTCCACTCCTTTTATTTATACTTTAAGCGCGATTGCTATAATATATACTTCCTCGACCACTTTAAGGTAGATCGATCTTAAGAAGATCATTGCTTACTCCTCAGTAGCTCATATAAATCTGGTGACTATTGGTATGTTTAGTCAGGCAGCGACCGTTAGGTTACCTATTTTGAGTTATGGACACACAAGGCCAAAACATGTGTGCCAGGCGCGCGACCCATCAACCTACTAGCAATGGGGGACCAAAAGCCATTCTTCATATCCCTCAGCTCCGAGAATAGAAGTAGTTCGTTTTCTTTCTACATTGTAATTCAAGATTTCATTTGTGTTCATGTTGGCAATTTCTGGTGTGAATTAGGCGGGTCGTCCCCCCTTCCTACGGGTTCCCCCACCGACCCAGTGGCTCTAACTGCTTAAAGGTAAAAGACAGGAAGCCCGTTGCGCTGCTTGATAAAGGAAGGCTCCTAAAAAGAGTCGACCAGGCCTTGTAGAAGCGAAGATCGATGTCTGTCCTATTCGGTGAAGCAATCTTTGACCTTCTTGGTTGCGCTGTGCTTGGATGCACTAGTCTTCCACACGCTAGCAATGGAATTGTTGATCTTGTAGCAATTCAATGAAAATAACATGGATTTCGCGCAAATCTGTGATTTGAGATTTTATGATCGAATTGAATATTCTATTAAATAGAAGTAAGAAGAGTTGTTCATAAGCAGTGGTTATGAGCTCTTTCTTTTTTCGGTTCAGAAGAGGTTGCGCACCTTCAGTTGCACTAGTGGATTGAATAACCTTTTTGTTTAGTGCCAACAAAGTGCACCTTCTTGGCTTAGGCTTCAAACTGAACAACATGGTCTTGCCGCCCCGCCACTAGCAGAAACTAAGCGCTTGAAAACCGCGCTTTGAAAAAACCAAAATCGATATGAATGGAAGATGCCTCTGGAACTTTTTTTTCTCGGTAAGGATAAGTACGAAGTCACTAAAGCTTATTTCAAGTACTAATAAAAGCATTCATTACAAACTCTTGTACTCACTTATCCCAATTATAGGATGTTTTTCCTGAGCCTGTTTGTGTTAAATACGCTTTTTTCGTGTAGAATAAAGATTCTCTTGTGAAATTTTAGATTTGCCTATTCTTAGTCGTCATGGAAAAGAAATACAGAAATAAGAAAGAGATTATTCCTTTAGAGCTAATCCAATACCACCAGTAGAGCGAGAAGTCAGACCAATCCCATTCATCCTGGTCTGATCCGAACAGATCTTGTTGAATGAATTGATCCATTGTTGTATGCCCTACTTCAACGTCAATTTATTCCTACTCGGACCCACATTCCTGGTAGGTAGGATACCATTGTTCTCTACATAGTTCTCGGCACTCGTACTGAGATCACAACAATGGTCATGCCTGTTAGACCTTTAGATACACGGTTAGATTTTTGGTAGCCACCGAGAGTTGTATTACAGTACTCCCCATGACACTAGACATAGTTTTTATTCAATTAATATGCTGGTAATTTAGTATCGGCATTGTATCATAGGGGTTTCTTTAATTGACCCACCTAACTACTACTTGAGCATCAGTTGTTTCCTCTTATCGATCACGAGTTGCATATCAACTAGTTTCCTATCTTTTTTGATAGTTGTATCAGTTTTACCTGATTTTCCTAGGTTTGGGAAGTTGTGTATTCGTACTGTCGATGCGAAGTTTTGATAAATGGTGTATCGGTATGTTCTTCTTGCAAATGGGTTTCTTCGTTAGTAGTGGATGGAAGTATGGTTCTTGAGTTAGACTCTTAGTTATATAAGGTTTCATGGCAGATTTTGTATCAAACTCATTTAGTGCAAGTTTGCATAGTATTTTAGCTTGATGGGGTTACGGATGGAAGTCCATAGTAGGTACCGAATCAAGAGGGGTTGATTCGATCAGTTTGTAACGACTATCATAGTCATTTATTATAAATACGTGATGTTTTGCATGCTAGAGCATTTTGGCAGTTGCCCCAAGTCATTTATGACTTTCTGGGACAGACAATTCAGATCCCTGGCGACTCGGTCAAGAAACATCTCAAATTCCCTTTATTAGACCCTAAAACTAAGTACTCGTTGACTTAAGTCAACGTTCCTTCAAGACGATCTCAGAATTAAATTTTTTCAGTTTTGTTAGCTTTAAAATACCAAAAAAAGTCAGTATTGACCTTCAGTTTGTGTTTTGGAGGTTTCGCTTGCAAGTTATGTGAAATTGTGGATTTTAGTTAAGTTTAAAGCCTAAAGGGGAGCTTGAGTTATAATTTGATGTTGGAAGAGTCAGATTGGAATTCTGACGCTTCCAGCATCTCCAACCTAACATCTTCACTGGCTCCTCAACAAATGATAGTTTCTCATCCAACTGAACAAAATCCTCGCGGATAACATGTGACTCATCTGGCATATACCATCTCAACATAGAAACATGGAATATTGGATGCACAGCTAACAACATAGGAGGTAGTGCCAACCTATAGGCAACATCACCAACCCTCTCCAAAATCTCATATGGCCCGATATAC
>JBDJHY010000002.1:6836879-6852261 GCA_039654485.1 Withania somnifera
GAAGGTTTGAATTTCCAGATGTAAATTTAATTATATTTTTTGAAATTCAGAGAATGTGAACCCCAAAAGAATTTAAAAAATGTTAGACAGATTTTTGAAGATAAAAATAATTTTTGTTACATACGATAAAAGGAGTTGCTACTAAAGTGTGAAAATTCAAGACACTAAAAATAATAACTAAGGATATTGATAATTTATTTTGTACTTCTTTTTAAGATTCTTTTTTGAAGCATTAGATACGTTTAGACACAGAAACAAGACCATGATTTTTAATTTATGAATTTTTAATTACAAAGCTTTTATTTCTTGTGTTGACATATTAGTTATACATGTTAAAAAATATCTTTAGTAAAAAATAAAATAAAATTAAATTATATTACCTATATATAGATAAATAAAATCAAATATCCCTAAAAATATATGTGTAAAATTTCGAGTAGACTACAATCTAAATGTAATAATGAATTTCAAGCATTAAATTTAATTTATTTGAATTTGAAAATTAAATGAAATCTTAACATATTCTTTTCGCTTGGATATTAAATTTTTTTTGAATGTTTTAGTAAAATATTTTATTATTGCGTGAAGCATGACCTATTTCAGGAAGCAAGTCGGACTCTACGGGTGGTTAATCTCCCGCAACGCAAAAACCATTGTTCGACACCACCCGAGAAGCAAAAGATTCGTTAGTTCAGGCTGAAAATACATTCATTGATTGTGGTTTAATGCTAAGGCCAATAAAGGAAGCTCGGGACCGAGTCGTATGAGGCAGAAGTCTCACGTATGGTTCTCTGAGAAGGGAGTGACTACCTACTAGAGCTTTGAACAAGAATCACCGGTCAATTCTGGTTTGGGGTCACCTTTGACTCTACCATTATTATAGAGGTATAGGGTTCAAGACTGAGAAAGATCAAGATAGCATATCAGTTGTTCCTTTATACTTTACTTGGATATATTTTTATGCTATTAGTTATTCTGTTGATTCTTCTCCAAATAGGAACAACCGGTTTACAAATCTCATTAACCACAGAATTTAGTGAGGCGACGCTAAATCTTTCTATGGATTGTTTCTTTCGCCTCGTTTGCCGTCAAAGTGCCTATGATACTAGCTTATATTTGGTTATCCGAAGCTCTTGTAGATGCACCTATGACAGGATCCGCCATCTTGCAGGAATTGATTTAAATTTGGAAACCTATGGGTTTTTAAGATTTTCAATACTTATGTTTTCCGAAGCGACACTTTGTTCCACTCCTTTCATTATACTTTAAGTGCGGTTTCTATAATATATGCTTTTACAACCACTTTAAGGAAGATAGATCTTAAGAAGATCATTGCTTACTCCTCAGTAGCCCATATGAATCTGGTGACTATTAGTATGTTTAGTCGGGGATCAATCGTTAGATCATCTGTTTTGAGTTATGGACACAAAAGGCCAGAACATGTGTATTGGGAGCATGACCCATCAACCTAATAGAAATGGGGGAGACAACATAGTATGTCACAATAAAAGCTTGACTCGGGATGTCAGTAAAAAACTACCGTCTATTCCAAAAACAAAATCCCCTTAGCACGTCGGGACGGGAGTGAGGGATGGCCCTATGTGCAGGCAACGACAGTACAGACTCTACGAAGTCAGAATCGAATCTTTCTGTTGGCTTTACCAACTCATTCGTGAATAATAATTCAAGGGCATGAAACGAGTACTTCTAGATGCTTCATTTGCTTTTTATTATGGAGGCTATGTTCTCGTGGCCAAAATGAATGAAAAGCGAGATGAGCATACTATTTTCAAATCGATTGATAGATAGCTTAATCGGTTTAGATAGATCAAAAGAGATAGAGAGGGTATTTCTCAAGAATAAGGGGAAATCTTCTATTTCTATTTATTGATGAGACAACTATCTATTCTTGATCCGTAAGAAAGAAATTGATATTTATCTGATGGTGTCTACATCGTACGTAGAAAGATGAAACGCTTTTAGGCCATCTCAATTATCTTATCCATTTGTCCAATGCACTGGTCTCATCTTATGGAGGGAAAATAAAAAATGTAGTTGTCTTGTTCGCAGACTTGAAAAATCCCCTTCTTTCTTGGTTATTGTCTCACACAGAAAGAAAGAGCGCTGAGCCCCGACCCGACCTATAAGTCCGCTAATGTAACGTGAGGAGTTGAGACTGAACTGGCAAACCAAAGTCACTTTCAGAATCATACTTCTTACAGCTAACATATGTTAATCCAGCGGGAACACGCAACATAAACGAACCTGAGCTGTTATAATGAATCCCCCCCTACTGTCCATTTGAGACCGAGTTGTAAGACAATGATCCCTAGGGAAACAGATAACTCATTCTTCCATTAGGGACAGGTGCACGAACGAAAACTCTAAATGCTATACATCCGCTACCTACCTACCATTTAGGTGGCACCAGAGAGATGCAGCTAACGTAAGGAAGTATTGTAGATGCTTCACTCTGCTGCGGTCTCATGAAGGAAACTTCGTTGCTTTCTCGTGTGCGAAGCGAAGGGGCGTTGTGCCGTGGGTCAGTTTCTCAGTGGGGAGCAAAGAGAGACCAGAAGAATGATTCATTTGGATCAACGAGCTTTTTCAGACCAAAAATTAAGAATCGATGGAATGTATGTCTATCCATGAATATCTATTTTATCTGTTTATCAAGGGGATCTCTCCATACATATAGATTTTTTTGTTGAAATTATATGATCGGCTAGTCGTAGCCACATATCAGCTACACTCAATGTGGGATTTCTTTTGGATAAGGTCTTTTGGGAAGCCTTTGGACCTAGAGAAAAGGGCTCTAAGCCTTCATGCAAGCAAGCCCGAGAGGAGCGGAGCACGAAGCTACCGCTTTCCTTTACTGACTAAAATATAAGAGTCCCGACTTAATTTGATTCAAAAAAAGGTGAAGGGTTTGGAAATAAGCTAAAGAATTTCCATCATAGTTGTAAGGGTTTCAAACCTTAACAACTTAAGTAACAAAGGCTACTTTCGGTTGGTTTCATAATGAGGTTGTTCACTACAAGCTATCAGCGCTCATTGTTGTCTTATATTGAACGTTGACTTATCTTATTGCCATTCAATCTCTAAGGCATGTTTTCACTGAGAACAGATGTCTAAAGGTGAATAAAGTCCTAGCTTCCAGAGTTCGTTCCTTTTCCCAGGCCGCAGACGGGTTTATGTTGCTCGACTTTGTTTGATATGTTCATTCAGTACCAATACAAACAAAAATTACACCAAAGTGGAAGGATCAGTATAGAGCTAGAAGTAGCTAGCCTATAGTAGTCAACCTGACCAAAGCCTCACGACAACATAAAATTAGCCTTATGAATTGAATCTTTAGTAGGGGGCTTAGCCCTCCCGCCAATAATCAAAGAGGCTGAGAGTAAGCGTAATCTCACTCGGAAGCTCAAAGAGCTTCCCTTCATTCGCTTTCCGGGAGCCACACAATAGATAGATAGAAGTCAGAGCTGACTAACCCTTCGCTCCGAAGGACCGTAGACCCAAAAATGCCTTCTAAACCACCCCATTCATCCAAAAGAGAAGGGAAGGGGCCTATGTATTTGCATGACCCCTGCAAATTTCACCCTATCTATACCCCAAGCCACTTCCCTAGTGGTCCTGCCACCACACCCCAAAACGGGAGCTTGTCTGAAACCCTTTATTCTAGCGTAACAGTGGTAGAACATAAAAAATATTATGGCCACCTAACATAAGGGATGGAGGTACAGTAAACTCGACAAAAATATGAGACCCGAAAAATTAGGTGCGCATAATCCTATCTTATTCGAATCTGAGTTTACTCCTTGCACTTCGGCAACCATCCGTAACATCATGAGGACCTCCCTTTCGAGGTACAAAAAGAGTACGCTACATAGGAGATTGATTTTCTTAACATGGTGTATACCACGAAAAATCTTTCGATACAACATAGGGCCGTTCATATAAAAGAAAAATGCTGAACTACGCAACTCATTTTTTTCATTTGATTCTTTTCATCTTTAGAAGCAGATTTTTTTTGGGGATAGTCCAATGCTTGGGTTAGTCCTTGTTTAATTGATTAATTATTAATTAATGAAACAGGTTGAATTCGAAATTTGCTAAGAAAAATATTTATTATTTTTCTTATCAGTTGCAACTGACACTTGTGAGTCTTTAAAAAAAAAAATATAAATATAAAATTATTTTTTATGTTATCACTAATATATTGAATTCTATTAATACATCTTCTAAGATCAGGAAACTATTTTGACGATATCATGTACAAAAGCTTATAGAATTTCTTAAATTTGAAGAAATTTATCGAAATGATTAAATCAGTAACACGTTCTTTAACGACTGGATGATACTCGTTAAATATCTCATATCAGAACTTGAAATTTTTCTGGCTATATTTTCTTTAATTATTAATCCTCTTAATAATGTGAAAGAAGATTCTCTATCATTTTAAATAATCCTCTATCATTTTTTTTTTAAATATGAAAGAAAGATCAAGATATCATTAATACTATGGGGTTGCTTAACCATGCAAACGAAAAATTACAAATAATAAAAGAGAGTGGGTTGAAATTTTTTATGGGTGAGATTTAGTCATTTTATAGCAAACATAATATTTTAATTTTCAAAATGGATGAACACCGTTCAAGCTCTAAGTGTTAGAAGTCAGAAATTTCATATTTACCTCAGTTTCACGTGAAAGTATTTTATGCGATTATTGATTTCTATTTTTAGGATCTCAATAATCATTTTAATGTAGTGACTGGTGATTCTTTTGTTGGTATCTTCAATTTGACTATAATCTATTTATTTACTAATTCTTACAAGTACAGAATAGTGAAGTTAGTACGGAATATAAAAATAAGTTTGTTGATCACCAACTTTTACTAGCTTGATAGTTTTATGTTTTTGCTTGAGAGTGTGATCGCACGCTTCTCAACTTAAAGGGAATTAATAATCTTGCTTTTATGGTGAAAAAAACATAAGTGGATCAAACTTGGCTTTCTATTTATTTTGTTATGAAGTTGATATTGATTTTGACTATTATTCCTTCATTTGTGAAAACAGTATTCATCTCAATAAACCTTATAAAAATAATCTATGTATTAGTACAAGTATATAACTTTTGAATAGTTGTTTAGTTTGTTAGATAGAGTATAAGGTATTTGTAATTGTAAGTAATGATGTAATTATGGGTCATTTCAAAATCAAGTTTCATCAAATACAATTGTAATATGATCATAATGTGCTAATACAATTAATTATTTTTTACTTGCCAAGCTATTGTTATTATAAAATTATGATGCAATTTATTTTCTTGAAAGTTTTTAATCACCTCTGCTTCTTGTGTCCAATTTTATATGCTCGTTAATTTAAAGTACCCCTTAAGGAGAAATAAATAAAATAATAATTTTATCATATTATTATTTGAATATTATAAATTATGACTATAATTAAGAATAAAAATAGTAAAATTAATTGATAAATTATCTCTTAATTTTTTAAATTTAAATAAATAAAGATGAATATTTACTTTTAATACACAACCCTTAGCGTGAATGATTTTCTCTCTCTGAGAAACCTAGTCAAAATCCAGTAAATAACCATTGTCTTACCGACGATTGCCATGGCCAGCACGTATTGCGCCCTACGCCCACGCCCACGCCCCTCCCCCCCGCTTGGTGGAGACACTCATCCTACATATATTAATGTCATAACCTTGGAACTGAACGCAATATCTTTAAATACCATTCCAATAAAAGATCTCCACTATGTACCTGGAGAATCCACTGTCGTAAGAGAGAAAGATAAAATTGAAGCCATAATTAAATAAGAAAATCTCATATGAGTGGCAGGAATATGAGGAGATTAGAAGAACTGTACCAATTCAATGTGACCTGAAAACAAATTGCAAGATAGGCCTCCAGAGGAGAAGTTTCACGACCTGACATTTAAAGTCGTGATGACACCTTCCTTAATCTACCTAGACAGGTCATACTATAAAATTCTATAAGGATGAATGCGGAAAGAAATGAATCAGCGAGAAGAAAAGAAGGTATAATATGAAATCCAACTGTAAAAACCACCTAGAAACCGGTGTCACTGTATACAAGCCTCTAATACAAGAAAAACATAATTGAACAAATAAATAAGTATCAAATGACTAGGATCCTCGAGCAGGATCTAATACATAGATAAAAGAGTTTGGGCATCTGCCGGATGACAAATAACTACCTCAACTCTTTGATAACTCGAGTTTTGGATTGATCAGGAAGAGGGAATGATTAAATTACACCATACTCTACACCTACACAAGTGTAGAAAAGTAAGGGAGTGAATTTCAAATAAAAAATAACTACTACAGAAGTACTCCTGACTCATCACTAAAATAAAATAATGACGAATCATCAACTATTCCAGTCATCCCAACCACAATCCTTCAGACATCGAGCTATGAATAAGTACAATACCAGTAGTTTATAATGAAAGTAAATGACAAATACAGGGTGTAAGAATGATAATAATAAGCACTAAAATAGAACTCATAATGAAATAGAAAAATAGAGTATCCTCAATAACTAGATCCAAGTCCATGCCAAAACAATACCAACAAATCCTTACCAACTAGCTCAGCAATGTATCAACAATGTACTCAAGGAAAAACCACTTACTTCATATCAGCGGCAATAATAATCGAGGCATTACAACCAATTCAACAAAAGTGTCAATAACCAAAAGAAAATCCATCTAATTCATACTAAGTAAGGTATCACATCCACAGACCACTAGAAGGAAAGCCTCCCTCGCCGAGTCCATTTTACAACTCATGGGGTGAATCCCACTTGTCGTACTATGGACTATAAGTGAAGTGTATAATACCTCATTAGTTTTCACCTCATAAGTCCAATTACGGTAGAAAGGGTACATTCGATGCAATTGAGAACCGAACTCGTAAAGTGAATACTAACTAGAATAGGTCAAGGTAACCAAAATAATGATACTCAAGTCTAGTGTCCATATCAATTCCTACCTCACAAGCCAATCCGCGGCAGAAAAAGTACATCCAACACAACTGAGGAATGGGATGCTAAGATAGATTATGAGATGTTTAGACAAATATTAATGCCAATCTCATCTAGAACCGTCAATTCTTTCAACATTTTCCAAAAAAGGAATTTCTAGTTACTACTCATCACTTTTGATGGCTTTTCGTTTCAATCACAAGAACACATACCATTTAGTACCACAATAAATAATCACCTTATCGTACACACTTGTCGTTATCCGGTGTGATTAGGACTTATAGGGGCTAGCTAAGTCATGTACTACTTTTTACCTCTGTCTCTGCTAGCAAGATCAGGTTGTTCGGTCACATTAGATACACTGAAAAGCCTTAGATAATTCTATTATGTCTGAACCCAATGGCAAGACATAGATAATTCTCTCACGAACCGCTATTCAAGTGCCAGAATCAATAATAATAAGATCTATAAAAACCAAGGGGAATTATGCACATCAATGTGGATGATTCAATATATGCTCACATTGGTATCTATCAATCATAATGTCAAAGCATGGAAAATAAGGCACATACGCTGGCATAATCATCAAACAATGGCAAACAATACATAAATCTATTCAGTAGAAGATAAATAAATCACATCATTAGTGTTGTTTTTTTATTCTGTTATTTTACCCCATATATTATCGACTCCGGTGTCTGGGTAACTATTCATCACCGAACTCACACGGACACCACCAAGAATCCTCATTACACCCAATTACAGGTAAACAATACACAAGTATTTTATATAGCTTTATAATAGGTTCAAGCCTCCACTTGCATTAAATGAAGAACTCCAATCAAGTAGGCGCTTTCCCTTTGCGCCTAGCCTCCGAACCCACAATGTCTAATCAAATATAAGACAAGAATATGAAAATAAAAACTTTGATATCCATATTAATATTTTATAAATCGAGTCCAAAATCATCCATAAAAAGCAGAAACTAAGGGTCAATGGATTTTCTAAATTTTTTGTTGAAAAATAAGTTTTTCATGTTTTAAGGATCATAAATATGAAATTTTTATCGAATTCAGAGTATTAATTGACCCTCAAAAGTGAAAGTTATAGTATAATTTTTTTCAAAATTTCCAGATTTTATACCTTGAAATCACCAAATTACATGCTAAAATCAAGAAATTATTATTGGGTAATCGAATGCTTAACATTCTAGAAACTTATCCAAGGGGAAAACCATGAAAACTATCCTAGAAAATACCCCAAACAATCTCTCAAAGTCTAATATGGTGAAATAGGAAAAATAGGGTCGTGCTCTGTGATTTTTAATCACTTCCCTTTAAGTCTCATTTGTTCTAAGCAATCGTGATGGACAAAATTACCTAGACCCATAAGTTAATTCAACACGATAATGTCACTAATACATGTGATCACAACACCTATCAAGAATGACCTACACAATCACAATAAGCAAACATCAAGACCTTCACATTACCCGAGTGGATACAATGAGTTGTCCCCATACAAATATCTAGGACACTTTGTAAGAGAGTCAATAAGAGAGTTAAGGACCTCCACTTGCCTTAAAAAGCAAACAAGAAATCAAATGTGAGCTTTTCCTTCCTTCAAGCCTTTGAATCCTCAAAATCCATTTGTATATGAACTAAGCATGAGAAAATATGAATAATCATATCGAGATTGTTATTTTTAAAATCGGGTCCAAAATTGCCTCCAATAATTCAAAACCAAGAGACAAGAATAAATCTACATTTTTATTTAAAAATTCTATTACCCATGTTTTGGGGATCTCAAATATGAACTTTCATAAAAAATGGAGAAGAAATCGACCTTAAAAATTCAAAATTACCAAATAATGGTCTTCTTCAAAAAATTCATAAATTTATACTTTAAAATCCATTAATTTTGATGTTAAAATCATGAAATAATAAATGGGTAAAGATGATTCAATGATTAAAATAATTACCCAATATCCTTGCCTCGAAATTTGTCTTTTAAAATACTCCAAAATGAGCTCTCAATGTCCAAAAATAAAAATAAACTCATGCACGGGGACTTTATGTCCCAGGTAACTAGATAACACATACCTAGACGATTATGATCCACTGGATGTGATTGCACTGTACAAATTTTCCCTAACCCATAAATTGAACTATGAAATCGCGATCCTTGTGGACACGATCACGATGAAGGCACTACAGAAATTACGTGATCGCAAAACTTTACCTTTTGATCACAATGCACAAAGATAGAGGCTAGGCGATTGCGAGATGGGGCCTCACGATCACGATGATCAACCTGAGGCTGCACCAGGTGCTGTTCATCATAATAAAAATGCATGAAACTGGTCTTCGATTGAACCATTGAGATTTATTTGAAATCTAGGTCATACAAACCATATATGCTACCCTACTAAATTTGATGTTCTAGACTCAAAGGAATCATAAAAATAGGAATCCCAGATCACCTCGACCCAATATCCTCCAAGGTTACTAGAATGAATACTTTTTTCAAAAAGACTCCAATAGAATTTAAGAAATTCAAATACGAGCCCCCAATTATCAACTATTTACTGAAGTCAAACTTTGGCCTAAAAACTCAAATTTATCTCGTAAAATGGGATAAAATTACTACAAAAAGCCAAAAACTTAAAATGAATTTCCCTCTAGAATGAATTCCATATTTCAAAACTAATGGAACTACTAGAATTTCATTTTGAGACTCAAAATTGTAAATGTTGACTAAAGCCAATTATTTTAACTTAAAAGCTTCCAAACCTGAAAATTTCTCAAAATCTATGACTTTTAGCTCTGAATTCAAAAATCAACCCCATAAGCTGAACAAATATGACTCGGGACAACTATCTAGAAAGGTAAAATGACAATTTTACTAGAAATATAAAAAATAACCTTCAGGGTCATTACATCATCCACCATTAATATCTATGTTAGTCCTCAAACATAAAGGAATAGAAAGTACTTGAAGCCACAAAAATATGGGGCGTTTTGGCATACATATTAGTCTCAATCTTCTGTGTAGCCTCAGAACCATGTTGGTGATTCTATTAAGCTTTCGTTGAAGATATATCCTTTGTATTTTGCTTTCTAACCTTTCTGTCTAAAATAGCCACGGGCTTCTCTCATAAATCATGTCTGATCAAAAGTCACATACTTATAGTGACTAACTTGAAAATCACCAGGGATGTACTTTCAAAGCATGAAAACATGAAAAGTAGGATGCATCACTAATAGACTAGGTGGAAAAGCTAACTCATAAGCCACATCCCCAATATTCTTCAGAATCTCAAATGGACTAATAAATCTAGGGCTAGCTTGCCTTTGTTTTCGAATCTCATCACATCCTTCATCAATGATACTTTGATCAAAACATCGTCACCCTTCATAAACTCTAAGGCTCGAACCCTCCACCAATATAGCTATTTTCCTACTCTGAGCTATCGACAATTGACTCTGAATGGATTGAACATGAACCATAGCATCACAAAGTAAATTTGTTTCCAAGGCTCTCACCTCAAAAGCATCAAACTAATCAATCAAAAATGGATATCTCCTGCCATATGAATCCTCAAAATAAGGCATCTAAATACTAGAGTAATAACTATTATTATATACAAACTCCACTAATGGTAAGTGCCTACTCTAACGGCCTTTAAAATCAATTACACTGGCTCGTAGCATATTCTACAGTACCTTAATCGTCCTCTCGAACTGACCATTGGTCTAAGGATGAAAAGTTATACTCATATCTAACTGAGTATCCATACCATGTTGTATTTCCATCCAAAAGTATGAAGTGAACAAGGACCCTCGATAAAAAATGATTGATACTAGGATTCCATGCAAACGATCAATGTAACTAAGGTAAATCTCTGCCAACTTCTCAGTTGTATAATAAACTTTGACCTGATTAAAATGAGCAAAATTGGTCAAGTGATCCACAATCACCTGAATAAAGTCATAACTACCCACGGTGGTAGGCAACCTCACAACCAAATCCATGGTAATCTGCTCCCACTTCTATGAAAGAATGGGCATCCTCTAAGATACTCCACCATGTTTTTGATGCTCAAACATAACCCTCTAACAATTTAAGCATCTAGACATAAACTCAGTTATATACTTCTTCATGCCACGCAACCAATAGTGCTAGCTTAATTCATGATACATATTCACTACTTCGGGTTGAATCGAATATATCGAACAATGGGCCTTTACTAGAATAAATTTAATGAAACCACCTAACTTTGGGAAATAGATCCTACTACCATTCTGCAAAACACCATCAAAATAGAGTAAGGCCTCTTTTTCTTCCCCTCTCAATACTGAATCCCTGATAATGCATAATTTTCTATTTTAAAAGCTACCTTTCCTTGATCTGGTCCATTAAGGAAGAAAGTGCCTAAACAAAAGCAAGTATCCTATCATCATCTGAGACCTATAATTGAAACAAACTATTGGCTAAACACTAGACAACTCTAGACAAAGGCTTCTACTCAATATAAATTAAAGCAAGACTACCTATATTAGTTGATTTTCCACTCAAATCATAAGCTACTATATTAGCTTTACCAGGATGGCACAAAATAGTCATATCATAATATCTTAGCAAGTCAATCCAGTGTCATTATGTCAAATTCAGATCCCTCTGATAGAAAATATACTGAAGGATCCTATGGTCAGTAAACACCTCATAATTCCTTTCTTGGACACCACATCACCCAAGAAACTCATAGGACTAGGCAAATTCACATTTCAAAAACTTGGCATGTAATTTCTCCTCCCTTAACCTATGTAGAACAATTCTTAGATGCTGCACGTGATCTTCATCACTCGTCGAGTACATCAAGATGATATCAATTAAAATAATCACAAATGAGTCGAGATACGGCCAAAATACCCCATTCATTAACTACATGAATATTGTTGGGGGATTAGTTAGCCTAAAAGACATCACCAAGAACTTATAATGGCCATAATGAGTTCAAAAGGCTATTTTAGAGATATCTAAAGCCCTAAACTTCAATTGATGATAGTCAGACCTCAATTTATCCTTAGAAAATATTGTGGCTCTCTGCAACTTTTCAAAGAAATCATTGATGCGAGGAAGGGGATATATATATTCTTAATAGTAACCCTAGACAATCGCCTAAAGTCAATGCACATCCTCACAGACCAATATTTTTTATTCAAAAACAAGATAAAAATATCGTATAGTGACACACTCGGCCTAATAAATTCCTTAATTAAGAAATCTTGCAACTATTCGTTTAATTCCTTCTACTCTTCTAGGGCTATCTGATATGAAGGAAAAGGGATGGGCTTAGTATTCGACTCCAAATCAGAACCCAGGTTGATGTCTCTATTAAGAGGAATACCTTGAAGCTCAATAAGAAAGAAATTTGAAAACTCACATGCCATTGTAATAGATTCAATAGAAGGAGTTCCAACATTAGTATCCTGAATAAAGCCAAATAGGAGAGGCAACCTTTATCAATCAATCTTTGGACATGAAGAAAGGAAATCACCCTACTAGGATATGAACCTCTAGAATCCATCTGCTTAATCTTTGGAATACCAGGCATATCAAAAGGGACAGTCTTGGCTTAATAATCCAACACAACATGATGCGGAGAAAGCCAGTCCATACCTAGAATAACATTAAATCTACCATACAAAGAATAATTAGGTCTACCAAGTATCGTATCTTTTAATAATAACAACACAGTATTGGTACACCTGATCCACAACTAAAAAATAACTCATGTGAGTACAAACACTTAAAGGCACATGTAGGGAATCAATCATCATATCCAATCTTGAAGAAAAATAGACAGACGCATATGAATAAGTAGATCTAGGATTAAATAAAGTGGAAATATGTTGATGGCACACTAGAATAATACTTGTAATTACTATATTAAAGGCCTTAACTTGTGGGCTATTCGCGAATGTATAACATTGACCCTTGCTGCTATTAGAAGGAGCATTTCTTCTACCACCACCCATCGAAACTGTAGCTCTACCATCACCTCTACCAGAATTTTGACCATCTCTATTAGGTTGTGTTTTTCCCTAAACACTCATCGTAGATGCAACTGCTCTATCTGGATATTGAGAACTAATCTAGGGCCTTCTCTGACCCCTACGCGGACAAGATTTACGCATATCACCCCGATCTCAATAACAATATCTATTCCCTTCTATGGCTTGAGTAACTGCCTTCCAATAATCGGGAGAGACCTAGTAGATCTGCCCTCCATATAAGACTGCCACCATTGTCGAGCTGACCTATGCAACTACAAGGATGTGTAAAGAACTCCATGTGAATTTTCTAGAATAACACTCTCAAATAATTCATAGGGAAAGTAGCTAAAAGAACTCGTGGGCCTCCTAGGCTCTCCAACTATAAAATTAAGGTGGATCTATTTTTTTAACTTCTTGTACCAATACTGCTCTTCATCCAACATTTCTACCCAATCACTTCTGGGGATACCATACTTCTTATTTGTAATATCTTATCTCTATAAACCAATGTTGGTTGTCCCATCAGAACATGCACAATAATAATCTGCTACCGGTTTGGGGACTAATCCCCTACCTCATTCTGCGAACCTTAGGGCGTGCTAGCTACACCCCTAACCTGTGTCAAAGTCTCTAATACCCAACACTTAAATTAGATAATCCTAAAGATACGGAATAGAAATAGTATTAAGGGTTGTCTGTCCCTTGGAAACATGAATCTTAGGCACAGGGGAGGCTACCTTTCCCGACATCTTACTGGTGCAGCATTTGAGGCTCTCCCTCGACATCGTACTCTAGCTTGCCCCCGACTCCTAGCCAATGCCTCCTCATATAGGGCGATAACAACCTTATCATTTGCTGTCGATGTGGTCCTCTCCATCTATCACAGAACAAACCATGTATCAATACATAACTGACACAACATAAGACAAAAATGAAAGAATAAAGGGAATAATTCCTAAAAGTTGTGTAGTATCTCGAAAATAAGTAACAATTTTCTCTGCACCGATTTATGAGACTCTAGTAAACTCTGGATTATGCACTATAAGACCTTTAAACTTGGAGCTCTGGTACCAAATGGTCATAACCCAAAATCCTAAGTTTTGATGGCACATGTCGCAATCCACCTAGAGAGGTAAACCTATACAATTTATAAGGGTAAATGCAGAAAATACTGAGTTAACGAGAAGAAAAAAGGTATAATATCAAAATCTAACTACAAAACCACCCAAACACTGGTGTCACTCTGTACAAGCCTCTAAATACTGAATGATACAAATCCAAAATTTATAAATAAGTTCAAATATCCAAAATATTTAAATAGGATCTAAAGATAAAATATAAAAGAGTTTGGGCATCTTCTGGATGGTAAAAACAACTACCTCAACTCTCACAATCTTGAATCTAAAACTTGATCTGGAAGGTTATGATCAATCTGCATCGGGTTTTACACCTACATAAGTGTAGAAAGCAAGACAGTGAGTACCAAAATAAATAATGAGTACCGAGCAAGTATCCCTGATATTGTTCTAAAGCAATGTGACGACGAGCACCAACTACCCCGTTACACCAACCACAATCCTCTAGACTATGAGCTATAAATAAACCATAATCCAGTAGTTTATAATGAAGATAAATTATAGATACAAGGCATAGGGGTGATAGAATAATTTAACTCCTCGACAAAAACCAATAGAAAAGTCAAATAATCAGAGAAATCTCCTAAAACCAAATGATAAAATATCAATAAGGTACCATCGGATGATTCAAAATAATACATCAAAAACCAAGAGAAACCAAATCTAAATCATTTTAATTGTAGCATCTCAACCTTACCATACTTCCAATCTCATCTAAATCTAACTATTCATTTTCGCTCACTATTAATAGAGGAATTTCTTGTCTTTTTTTGTCACTATCAAGAGACTTTTCATTTAATTTCAAAAGAATATGACTTACCTCTTAACATCAGGACTACTACTAGTCCTATAATCTCATAAAAAATGCCTTCTCGAGCTCATATTATCATTCCAACAACAGAATCAACTAGACAAATCAATAATTTATTAAGTGAGTGAAAAAGGTAATTCATCTTAGACATGATCACATAATATGAAATTAATCATGTAATCAATTCAATCTATATACAATGAAATGCCAGGTAATTTTATGCATGTCTATCTCACATAACTAAGCAATATTGGAAATCGCACCTTCGTCCTTGCTTTTGTTTCATATATCAATGTCATGATGATCAAATCGGGAATCACACACAATACCATGGTCTTTTCA
>JBDJHY010000002.1:6904235-6930018 GCA_039654485.1 Withania somnifera
GGTCAACTAATGTGTCATCAAAATATTCTTTTGGATCTTCAAATCAATGCTAACTTTACCATTATTAATTCCCAATATATTGTTGATCAATGTAGTCACTGGGAAAATCATTTCTTCAATTTCATGCCAGATTGTTTGACTAATATTCCTTGTTGGTCGACTAAAGTTGTTTTCCAGTTTTTTGCTGGAAACTTGTTGGTCGACTAATGCTTCAGATTTGGTCGACTAAGCTTGAGCTGTTGGTCGACTAATGTCCTTCTGATTCTTTACAAAAACTTCACTTTGAGCACTCGAAATGCCTCAAAATAAATCGTTTAAGCTCCAAAATGTTTCTTTGACATACGATCATATCCATGAACATATCCTTTGATTTGTACGAGTTTCATTAACATCGAATCCTCAACTTAACGGTTTGGTCATCAATCAAAACGCATTGGAATGATTATAGTGAACAAGCCTTGGTCCAACATTACCTCCGTTCCTTTTTGAAAAGGGGTAAGGCAGGAGTTTGTTTACCTTGTTTTCTGCTTTTTCCTTCCACGTGTCATGATCCCCTTATTTTGCTGACACGTATCATTATTTATGTGGGAGATGTATCACTTTCTACAAGATTTGCCTAGAAAACAAGCGATATTTACTGCAACGTGTCTTTTCACTTTTTTCCTAGTAAACGTCATAATTACTGTCCTTTGGAATTCCCAGAGTATTTCAATAGTCCTATTCCCTTTTTCATTTATTATTTCTTTTTGGGATTCGAACCTTTTCCTTCTTATTCTTCCTTGTCTCTAGTTTTCTCTCTTTTGTTCTTCCCGTCATCAGAGGTTTCCTTTGCCTTAGCATCTTCTTCTTGCTCCTCTTCCTATATTTTCATAAACAATAAGTATATCTACTTCTTCTGGTTTTCTCTCATCTTTCTCATCTCCTCCTTTCCCGTTTAGTTCTTATGAGGAAGAGGTATACCGAATGGGTAGTGGTACAACTTCTGTTCAAACTCTGACCTCCCCTTCTCTAGCCTTTGGGGCCAGGATTTTAAGGTCATCAACATAGGTAGTACCTTAGATGTAGGTTTCTTACTTACCTTCCTCAGGAGGGCACCACTTTCCCCCTGATTTTGAATTCACTTTGCCTCGCCCTGGTGACAGGGCTTGTTCTCCCTCTTTGGGGTTTTGCACAATATACCATGGTTATATTGTTTCTGGTTTGAGGTTTTTCCTTTTTGATCTGTTAATCAATGTTTTGGGGGGCTTATAACCTTAACTTAGGGCTTCCCTGGCTTGTGCTAAGGTTGGAGTGGAGCCCATAGTAGATCTTTTCAAATAATTTTTTGTTGTTAAAAAGTACAGCCGCTCATCTGGGTGGTGCCTGTAGTGCTGCTGGTGGCCTCAGCACGTCATAGTGAAGTGCTAGGATCTCATACCTTGTTTTGGTCAGTGGGGTCATGTTGCCTTCAGCAAATTTGGGCTCAATCCTCCCTTTGCTCAGCTTGTCAAAGGCGTTTTTCACCGGTGTCTTCCTTCACTAGGCCCCTTCTCCGGCCTATTTCCTTCTTTTTTTGTTAGTTTCATCTGCAGTGGCAAAGTTTTGTACCACCCTAAATAACTCCTGCTCCGTCTGAGGTCGGTTGTGCCTCAGCTCGGTATAAAGATATCCTGGCTGAAGTCCATTTAAGAAAGTTGAGACAATGAGCTGATCCGCCTTGTGCTCGATGTGCAGGCTTTCTTCTGTGAAGCGCTCTAGGTACTCGCTTATTGCTTCGTCATTCCTCTGCTTGTCGTCTAATAGGTCAACCGAGTTCTTTACCACCTTCTTCTTCTGGTAGACCATATTCTTGCCTTCTCCACCAAGAACTCGGGGAACACTCTGTACATGTGTTCCCTATTACACCCGCGGTTCACCATTTGAAACTTAAACTGTGAAAAGAAGTCACTAGGATCAGTGCTTCCATCACAGGGTTTGACCCTTGGGGATCTACACCCCCTAGGCAGGGGCGTAACAATTATTTTTTTGGAAAAAGAGGTAATCACATTCCTTGCCTCGTCGATTCCTAGGATTTTGTCCAGATCGCTTTTTATAAAGTTTTCATGAAAAATTTCGCTGTGGCTTGCTCCTTTGGTGTCATCTCGGGTTGTACCCCTAACTAGTGCAGGGTCATTCATATTACTTTGTCCCTGCGATACAGCAGGTTTCTTTCGATGCCGAGGGTGTTCGTCATCAGATAGGGAGTCGTATGATTCCGGGTAACCCTTTCTTGGTGTCTCCTCCTGGGCCAGATCTAGCCTCTAACCGGGTTGTACATCTTCTAGGGGGCCCACCTCGGGGTGTTCCTCGTACCATGGTGTTCCTGGGCAAACTTTTCAAGAGCGGTGAACGGCACCTCCGTTATTGTTTGAGTATCACCTTGGTTGGGTTGGCCTGCACGTCGTTGTCGGATCGCTGCACTTCGTCCTCGTCCTCTACCTCTTTGGGTAGAGCTGCCCCATGCTAGGGTGGCAGTACCATGGCTGGCTCCGGGAATAATTCGGCTCCTTATATTGACTATTTTTAAGTGGAAAGTGTTTTTATCTTATGGAACAGATGAGAATTTGGAAAATTTTCGTTCCGATCCCCATAGACGGAGCCAATTGATGAGTCTTAAAAAGATCACCAACAAAATAATATAAGATAAACACACCTTGTGACCATGATCAACAGCAATGTATGAGCACTGTCTGCAAAACAGATCCTAGGGTGGTCCCCGGGTTAATTCTCCGATGCTTAAATTAGTACTCAACGATAAGAGAATCCCAATAATGTTTTAAGTGGAAAGTGTTTTTATCTTATGGAATAAACGAGAATTTGGAAAATTTTCATTCCGATCTCCACAGACGGCGCCAATTAATTAGTCTTAAAAATATCACCAACAAAATAACAGAAGATAAACACAACTTGTGACCACGATCAACAACAATGTATGAGCAAGTGCCTGCAAAATAGATCCTAAGGTGGTCCCCGGTGAATTCTCCGATGCTTAAATTAGTACTCAACGATAAGAGAATCTCAATAATGTTTTAGAGTAGTATCTTGAGCGTACCTTTGCTTCTGAACTTCTTGGGCTTTTATAGATGCTTCTGATGACCAAGTTTGGTACTGTTAGGAGTCCGGAGGGATTTCCGGGATGACATTAACTGTTGCATCTAATCATAGTAATTCTACCATAACTCTACCATTTATAAATGGTATCATAATCCTTATATAATTCTTCCTCCATTAGGACTCCTTTTCTAATTATGGTAGTATTTGTGCCCTTAATGGTAAATATTATTTTTAATTGATACCGCTATTCTACGGGTAGCAAGTCAAACTTTTTGAAGGATTTGGGAATGAACGAGTATTCATATTGTCAGTTTTCACAATGCAGTGCAACTGATAGCAAGATAAAAGATTTTGTGTTGCTGATAGCAGTTTCTTTTTCAAAAATTGCTGCCAAATATGAATCTAAGATGAAGCTCTAGGTGTCAGCTAAATATATACAAAAGAAGCAATAAACACACGTTTCATACATATTCTAAAAGCAATATACTTGGACAAAGGTGAAAATGAAGTTGTACGTGAGCTGCAACGGTAAGGACAAAAAGAGATGGGAAAGGAGGATAATGGGCCCATTGATTTACCTATCTGAAACTGAAGGAATGAAATCATTAGTGTCTTTATATATAGTGGAATTTATGGTAGAATCTATCTTAGCATTAACATTATTTGGATCCTATCACTTAAACGATATTAGACCTGTTCATATATGCATTTTCTTCATATTATTCTTTTCATTTTTTTGGTCAATCTATTAAATATTGTCTCAAAGTTACATGGATGCAGCAGTTATTGCACAAGGACACATCAATGCGGCTGTCATTATATAGTTTCTCTAACCTTATGTCTTTTCAATCTTCCCCTTTTATGTATTGTCAAGTTCTCAGCTTCGTATAATATAGAAACATTAAAGGAAGCAGAAGGGGAACAATATCGGGTATGCTAATAATCTCTTGCATTAAAATGGGTTGAAGTGGATGAGAGGTGTACTACTTCTGTGATTTTTCTTTTGCCATTTTATCCCTTCACTTAAAAGATGTTGATTCATTCCATGTTTTGTTTTTTTATTTGTCTCTTTTGGTTGTGACCGTTTAAGCTCAAGTTGTCAGACCCGGTATTTCTCTTATACTCAGTAGAATAATCGTGCTGTATTACGTTACAGTTGCTCAATATCTTTTGGCAGGTAATATCATTGACAACAAAATTTAATACAACAATACAGATTGATCCACCTTATTGCAACTACGTTTATGGTATTAGACTACTCTTCTATCAATTGCGCTTCTTCCTTCCTTATTATCATAATACTAAAACGAAATTTCCTTTTCTTCAACAGGGTAACAGAAAACACATCCTTCAGAAGCACATCTCAATCTGGTGGATCCCTTCTCTATGTTCCAACATTCAATCACAACAAGACGTAAGTACAATTTTTATTTGCACGGTTCGCTATAAAAAATTTCATCAGCAAACGATTTGTATCACTACTACTACACAGGGACACTCCTTCACCATTGAAGCCAAATAACCCTCGCAAATAAACTCAAGGATTGTTATGTTTTAATCTGTCCAACTCTCAACTGTGGACAAGAAGGCGGTAATTCACTCAAAAGAAAATTTAAGTGCATGAATTGTAAGCAAGAAAACATGTTAACCCCCAGGTACGTTTTTCTTGATCTTATAACCATACTCAACCATAATATTGGGAAAATATTATTTCTTATTGAAAGAACTACTTTAACTATATATTACCCCAGGTACCGATTTGACATCAACCTTGAAGATAACTCGGGGTCAATAACTGCAACAATTACAGGCAAGGAAGGCGAAAAGTTATTGTCCCTTAGTGCAGAAGAAATTTATGCTAAATTACAAATATACACATACTAACTTCACTGTTTCACAAACCAAGAAAAACTAACATAATATAATGAATCGGAACCAACACAAAGTGACCAAATCAGACTCAATCAAAATTGGTTCAGGACTCAAGTCAAAAAATCATTTTCCCGCACTTCTCGTGCAACGCCTAGAAAACGATATATTCAGTCCTGCACACAAAAGAAAAATGTCCCAGCTCCATCCACAGTGATAACACCAAAGAAGGCAGCAGGAAGCCAGAAAAGCCTTCCCTTTCTGCAAGGGAAGAAACACAACTACTGAAAGACCAGTGCCAACATGATGAAGCTCAAACAAAAGATGGAGCCACCATCTCCAACAAAAATGACATAAATATTGTAATAAAAACTCCCTTTCCTATCCCTTCTATGAATATTTATTATAGATATAACCTAATAACCACCATCATTAACACATTTGCAGATTAGTCAGCTCCTTTCTGCCTTCACTTTTGGATTTGATGGAACAAACGGAACATATTACAAAAGTTAATATAAACAATTCTTTATAAATCACTTTGTGCCATCTCAATTACTAACAATTTGCCTTTATAAAAACAGTTTTTGTGCAACAAAATGGACCCCTTTTCTTTTGACAGCTTGGTCTCTAAATTTCCACTTCATCTTCCCATAATAACTGCATCTATAAAATAAGGTAATCTATCTTGTAACATCACGATTTTGTAATGTTACAGTACTCACTTAACAGTGCTCATAAACCCTGCAGGTACTTCACTGTGGAAACGTTAATTTTATCAAGAAAGTACTAATAAAGATAGGTAAGTGCCTTCTCTTGCCAATTTTGCTTGGTCTGTTGGATATGAGTGAAAGTGCACGTGCAAGGTTAGCTTCATTGTAAGTATTTAAGTACTTAAAAAATGATAGCCCTTTGTCCTAGTGTTTGACATTGATTCGTCTATCACAACGAGCCAGGAAAAAATTCATGTTTAAAAGGAGTTGAATGCTTTATACATATTTAAACATATGAGTCGTCCATCCATGATCTATTGTTCCGGAGATAACTGCATTATGATAGAACCATGCAAAAATGTAGATATATTACACCAGCTAATATTTCAGCCATCGAATTTTGTATGTTACTAATAAATATTTCATCCATCGTGCAGAAATGAAATCTTCCGAGCAATATGGTGACTAAACAACTTCAGCTTGGGAAGTGCATCACTTTTTTGGATCGATATGTAGGCATTATACGTTCCAATATAAGCATATCAATAGAACGTTGTTCCTCAAATCAACGTACATAATATGCATATACTCTACCTTCCATGTCAGGCGTGCTAATAACTAGCTTTGCAAGAATCAGTTCTTCTTCAATACTTCAGCTAAACAATCACACTCATATAACATGCGCCCGTGCTGGCATGGGCCATCTAGTATTATATAAAAGAACGGAGTCAAAAAAATATTAAATCATAGAGCAAGATAAGAAAATTCTTAAGTAATTTTAATAAGTACAAATTAAAATTAAATAAATAGAAGGATTAATTAATTATAGGAGATTTTGCTATTAAAAACGTTGTCATTGAATTGAAGAATAGTATTTAATATATACATACATATAAAATAATCTAATATATTTAAATAATAATTTATCATAATAGATATTTTAATATTAATCATGCATGGACGGTATTACTAATAATTTATCTAAATTACTATTTTCATTTATTTTTATTTGACCAACATAATAAAAATAATTGTCCAAGTTTAACTATCCAATATGAAGAATGAAATTTTCTCTCTTTTTCTCCTGTCATTAAATATTACATTTACTTCTCAACATTTAGAAACATGTAATTAATAGAAGTAATATATTAAAAATTTTCTTTTATGTGTTATTTATTTCTTAAGAAATGCACCAATTCAGACAAAAAAAGGAAGTTTATACAAATTTTTTTAAGACTATCTTTGGCTTACCTATGAAACATCAGAAAATTAAACTCTTTTTTAGTTAAATTTTAGGTCCGAAGGACCGGCATTTATTAATCAAAAGAAGTTCAGAAAAATCGTAGGAAACTATTTTATTTTCCTATAAAATATTTTTCATAGTAAAAACTACCGAACACATCCAAAATTGATGTATTTTATTCAAACTATTGATTAATTTTGTATGCTAAAACGAACAAACAGGATTGTAAAATGATGTAGCAGATCTAAAACACCTCTAAAATTCAGACAAGCTACAAGTCCCATGCCCAGCCAGTGTCAGCAGCCACTGTGATCAACAGTCATTGGACAGACCCAGAGCACGTGTTCGGTATGCTGGCCACGGAGTGCCAATGTGAAGCAACATTTGTGTCTTTAAAAGTCAAGACGCACAGCATCAATGCCACCATTATAATCAGATTTGCACAAGATGATGAAAGATTAGGGACGACCCCCTAAATTTACTGGCAAAAAGGAGAACAAAGTACAGAATACATCCAGAACAGTCATTGAGGTTAATTTCTTTTAGCATCCTAATGTAACTTCTCTTATTCACATGCCAATTTGGTGTCGAAGCTGCTCAAACATATAGCAAAAGCCTGAACCGCAGATAGGGGATACCTGAAGTCCATAGTAAACATATCTCTGCCTATCTTGCCAAATTGCAGGATGACTCTGTCATGATCTGATTGACTTGAACGAGAGGTCGTTGGTCCACCAGCAGGTGGTTGGTTGGCTGCGATCAACTGAAAATTTTTTACAGATGCAACTGTCACCCGTCCTCGAAAATTTAGGCACCAACACTGCAGTTGTTCATGCCAACGAGGTGACTTGTTCTTTAGAACCAAGGGTTTCACCTTGTTATCATCTTCCGCATTGGATGCTACTCTAACAATATCAGAAAACCGTGAGCTACTGAACTCAGTAGAATGATCAAGCGACTTTGAGAAAGAGATACTTCGGAATGAATCCTCAAGGGACCTTGGGAGAAGCTCCGGTTGACCAGGCACTGAGCCACCCACATCAAGTGCTGAAGCAGGGATTGAGTGCATGACACAGTGCATTTTCCGTGGACCCCGTGTTCCAAGAACATTTAGCTCATATTTGATCTGGGCTATGATGTAGCTTCCAGTTGGAACTTTAGGAGAGACTTTCTTGGAATAGAATCTGCGACTTGTGCGACCTGGAGACAGGATGTTTTCAGAGTTGTATGGAGGCTGTGTGTCATATATAACGAATTTTGTACCCAGAAAATTTGATCTGCAATGAACAGCAGTATTATATAATCAGAGAACACTTTCAATTAGTCATAAATACGTGAGAAACATAGACTTCACACTAAAACTAAGTGCATATAAGCACCACAAAGCTGTGGTAGGTGAAATATAATCACAGGATGCGTTATTTAGAGCAGTTTAGCAGATGTTTCTGTATCACTCAAACCTACAGCAGTAGGCTACATTTATAGTCAGAATATGCACTAGATTTACATTTCTTTAGTTTTTTCATGAAGGGAACTTATTCTGTGTCATATACGCCCTTCAAGAAATTCCTCGAACCCTTTTTTTTGTTCTGGACAATCTAATTTCCTGCCTCTCTTTTTTTTTTTAAATACCCACAGGTATATTAGCTAGCATAACTTTCTGGCTAATCTACATCAGCATCAGCCATTCTCAAGTAGATTTCCTCTGGCTGAATAGAGAGAGGCACCTGTACTAGATGGAATACATCAGCATCACCCATCCTTGAGGAAGATTGATGAAAAGTTGTACTAGATTGAATAGAATGGAGTAAGGATGTTGTACCCTAGACCAATGATGTGCAATCCCTGACAGAACTTGAGACTAGAGTTTGTCTAAGACGAGTTTGGGATATTAAGGTATCAAGTAGACTCCCTCGGGCTGGACAAAACTTCTTATTATCCTGAAGTATGCAATAATGCATTAACTCAGTGTGATACGATATTGCCCGGCACAAATTGAGCTAGACCGATTCTTCAAGGTCTATCCTAGCACACTCAAGCTTTACAAGCCATGAAGATGCAAAGAGAAGCTTTGGAGTCTCATCATGGGCATTATACGGGATTGTTTCGCATTTGGATGATAGCTTGGAGCTTAGGAGGTCCAGCGAAGCAAGAAAGAGGAAGGTTGCCTACTTTGGCGATAGTCCTGGACCTCGCCAAATGCTTTCATGGCCTTATGTTGGTGAAATAGCCACTTTTAAATGGTCATTTTAGGGTCATGTTTGTAAATGGCAAACTATAAATAGGTGCATAGTTATTTTCATTAGTTAGTTTTTGATGAATTGTGAAGATTGAGTATTGTAGTTTAAGGGTGGAGTCCTTTATCCTAGTTTAGATTAGTGTAATTGTAATCTAGCTAAGTGATGGGTGGATTCCCATTGTTGATTTAGAACTCCTTTAACTTGATTTTCGTTTGAGTTACTCATTTGTGGATTTCATTTGGATTTCTCAATCTCTGGAAATACAAGTTTTTTCCCCCTTGGTTAATTGTGGATTAAATTAGCTTTTTTTTTTTCACTTCTCATCTCTAGTTTCTCCTCTACCTTTAATTTGTGATATTTGAGTTCCGCATTCCAATTCAATTAGTTAAACCCCAATTGGGAATCGTTCCACAGTGGCACAAAATTTTCAGCAAGCGGCGTTGATATTTATATAAGAGGGTAAAGATTTAGTTACCACATTTGGAAGTATCATATATCCTTGTCTCATTGTTATAGTCCAGTTTTAAGCTAGAAGAGGTCTTGAGTTCAATACTACTTAAACACAATTTAAAGAAAATTTTGCAACAAAAAACATAGGTTGAGGTTTGAACCCTCAACTTCAAAGCAAACCGAGCGCTAAGACAACCACGTCAAGAGGATCCTTTAGTTATGTAGTGTCATTTTATTCTTCTTTATACCCACAACAAAGTATTAACATACATAATAGAAAAAATTTTCCTCGAAGCGGTGTCACTTGACACTCCTTCACTCAATGTGAGTCCATCACTAATTTCAAACTTGTTGAAATGCTCAAGCTTAGTATTTGATGCAAGGCTAACTTGCGAGAAACCTTTTTCTCTTTAATAAGTGGGTGAAATGACCTGGAATACCCTTGTACTTGACGTCGTTTGTAAAGTGAACCCTTTTACATAACTCTTTGCTAAAAAATAATATTTTAAATCCATCTAACCATTGACCAAGCCTATGTGGCAAGTTGATGGTTGAGTTGGAATAAATGCATGATTTCACACATTATATGCGTGTACCCAATTTTTTTGAGTAAAGATGATTAAAATAAATAAATAAGAAGAATTTTAAATAAAAAATTGATAGTTTTTCTTCTTCCCCAAATCTGCCTGTTTCTTTACCCTACCCTCACCCTCCAATCTTTTCCTCTTTCACTACCTTTAAATCTTCAACAACCCTAATTAAATTTAGTTCATATCGAAATAGAAAGATTTCAACTTTCAATTCAATAAATTACTTTATACATTAGTCATAGCCAATTAAAAATACCCAAAAGCCAAATTAAAGAGAAAAACCAAAATAAAAACAGAAAAAAATTCAAATTTCTTCCGACCTCTATCAACAAAAAAAAATGCTATGAACACCGGAAAACATCATAAATTCTTTTTAATTTGAGACTTTTTAAGAATTTTTTTTTTTGCTTGCTTTTTCCATTGAATTTGCTTGTATTATTGAAGGAAGTGAAGAAAATAGGAGAGAGATAATAGTAAAGAAATGGGTCTGAAGTAGAGAAATGGGGAGGGGACGGAAGATCGGATCTGAAGGAAAAAAAAGAGCAAAAGGAGGGCGGGGTGGGGGTGGGGGGCAAAGGTATTTTATTTTACTAATGTTACTATTTGATTTCTTATGTGTCATTTAAAAATGACATGGAAATCTATGTGTACTCGATTGTAATACACACATCAATGGACAGTTAAAAAAGGATTTAAAATATTGGAGTTTTATGGGTTTAAGGTTTAGTTGGCAAATGTATAAGTAAAAGGGTCCAGTTTATAAACAAGGCCAAGCACAAGGGCCTCCGAGGTCATTTCACCTAAAAGTGTAAGGGGTAAAGAATGTCTTCATTTTTAATTAGTATTTCTTGAAACATCTCGCAAGAAAGAGAAAAATGAAACAAACAGTCCTTTGTGCTTTACCTTAATTTTCCAATGTAAGTGTTGCTTGATCTAGAGATGTTTTCTGCATCCATTGAGATAACATACTCCGTGCAAGTAGCCCGCCTTGTTTTTTTTGCAGAGAGAAGGAACTTTCCATTTTCCAGTAGTAAAGCTACAAATGACACAGGTTTTTATCGAACTTGGGAAAACTTTATACAAAACAAAGCAAAAAAATCTCAAATAGCAAATGAAAATATAAGTACTTGAGAAATCAAACATCACACTTCTGCCCTAGAAAAGTCTTAGTAATATGAGTTCTTTTTTGGGTATTCTTTTTCGGGTTAGAGGCGGAGGACAACAAATTCTTACCAGGACTGAGACACAAAAAAAGATGATAAGTCAAGTTAGATTTATCCCTCTTGATGAAGCATTGCATCATTCCATCACGAGGCCCAGGCTGCAAAAAGAAATAAACCAGCTCATCAACTCTCCTACAAAAGATTACTATTTGTAAATACTCTTCTCCACTATGTGAGTTGGGCTACCTTACCTGCTTTAACGATACTGGAAAAGTAAGCTTTCCACAAACTTCAGGACTTCTAACAATTTCCTGGCACATAATCCTCCAAGACCTGCAAACTGAAGCACATGCTACGACATGCTTACGGGCAGGCCATGAGTTCTCGCTCTCTTCTAATCTTCTAATTACATCAAAAAGTAGTTCAGGTGGGAGATTAGCCCAACAACTGTTCTGGATGACAGGAGGCTGGTCACTTAAATGATCAAATGAACCAAGTGATTTACCCCACTGACGACCAGAGAGCCTTACATCAAAGCTTCTCCAGGACAAGCTACCAAAACTATCTCTTACATCTCGAACAATACTGCGGAACGACATCTAATAACAAAAATCTTACAGAAAGATATCCAAACACCAGAATAAATTCTCTCTTTCTCCCTCTCTCTCTCAAAAAAAAAAAGCCTTTTCCGGTAAGTAAACTTGTCAAAGGAGATGGCTGCAAAAGAACAAACACCAAATTATGTTTCACTAAAGAAAAAGTTGCTAAGAGAGAGAGAAGCACGAAAGGCATATAAAGATACAAGAGAAAGGGAAAGAGAAAAAGGATTCCTTCACAAGGATACCAAAGTACAGTTAATCACATGAGAATTATCAGATACAACTTCTTAAGATTCTTAAAGTGATGGTAGTTGTCTCACTTGGTCGCAAGACAAGAACTGATAGAACATATGAAAGATAACTGCATTTCTGATGTAACACTGTTTCAGGAAATCAGCACATGGTGAATAAGCCAACAAAAAACATGTAAGTTTTTATGTTTGACAACGCAATACAAGCACTAGAACGAGAAACAAACAATCTCCACCAAGGTTCTAGTTAAAAAGAATAACTCAACTATTTGTTGGGATATCAGAAAATGTTCCGATTTAAATTTATGGAATTAAAATAAAATAAAATAAAAATTTACAAATAAACAGAAGAAATATGTTTTTGCACAGAATCTTAAAGTTGATTCATAGCTTGTTGTACTACAAGCATCAGCCCAAAAGGTGCTGTAGCAACAGGCTGAATCTAAGGAAATGAGGACATGTTGTTCGAACATTTCAAAAATGTAATTCGGTGCGTGTTGGATTCTTCAAAAATAGTGCATTTTTTGAGGATCCGACATGAGCGCACAACATTTTTGAAGAGTTCGATCAACATACTAAACTTGCAGGTACCAGAAAAAAATACCCTTTATTTAAAGGTCGAGCTCTGTAATGTTCTTATCAATCCTCCACCTCTTATAATTTCGCTAGCCTAGTGATATCGAGCCTTGAAGCTATCATCAAGCTCTTAATGGTTCTTTTTCCTTTACCAGTCAGAGAAGCAACAACATAGTCAGTGTAGTTGCACAAAGTGGTTACTGGTCACAGAAGAGTTACATTATTTTTATTTACAAACAACTTGTGATTTTTGCCTTTTAACTTCAATCCCTTTCCCTGGCCCAATTATGACTCAAAAGATAAGGTCTTATTTCCCTAAATTTTCCGTGTACAAACACCATAGATACATGAGGTTTACTATTAAACATGCACAATAACGAAAACTCATACAAATCTATCAAGTCAAGCCACACGTGAGAAAACCTGATTAGGAAAACCTGTAAAAGTCCGATAAGCTAATCAAAGCACCATAACTTCTCTTTGACACTCCTGCAGAAACCAATAGAAAAAATTCTCTGGGAAAAACGGAAATTGAAGCTCAAAAGTCCATAAAGGCACAAACTTTATACCAGTTAATATCAAGGAATCAAAGTAAGGAACAAAACCAGAATATGCGAAGCCTAGAACAAATTTATAGAAAAGGAAACCTCGAACACAAAAAAACCTGGCATAAATAAAAGCCTAAAACTAGACCAAAACCCAAAAGTTCCTATACATTTTGAATACAGAAATTGAAGGATCAAATACACATAGCTACAAGCACCTAAAAGACAAGATCTGAAGGTGAAAAACAAGAATCAGAATCAGAGATCTGTACCTTAGAAAGAAGAACAAAGTCAACAAGGAGCCCCAACTATAATGTTCAGGGATATCTGCAAAGAGAAGAAGCAAATCATTAATAAGGAAAACTGGGTCAACGTAGTCAACCTTTATGACTAAATAGTTTCTAATCATATTAAAAAAGAAAAAAAACATTACAACTTACAAATTAATGAAATAGACACTATAAAAATCTAATCGAAGAAATAGATACTTAACTTTCTATTTTATTTTTTTTTTTGTGAGAAAAAGTAAAAAGAAGTAGAATCTAAGTCCTATTTGTATATTTTTTTGTCAATATAATATTTTAAAAATATATTTAGGCTCTTTATTATTTTTTTTTAAAATTCTAAATATTTTATTTAATTTATTTTTTCCTTTAGTTTTGAAATTTTATATTTGTTGTTATCAAATATTTTATCTTCGAACTTCAAGTTTTTTAGATTCATAGTGATAATGTTTTATTAAAAGAGTTTTTGATTTTTTGGAGTTAAGATGAAAATTAATGTTTCTATTCTTTAAAATAAATTTTTTTTAGGTTTTTAATTTCGGTCAATTTCTTGTTCTCATCGAAAGATCACTCAATAATTTGTAGGATCTTCACCACTTTAATCATTGTTATCATAAGCTTTCAAATTTTTTCCATTGTTGTTACAGGTCTCATTTTCGACATAAAGTTTAGACTCATTAGTTATAATATTGATGATTTTATCACTCTAGACTTAAAGCACACAAAAGATCATCGTTATAATCCTCAATCTCAACTCTATCCAATAGTTCAGGTGGTTATTTATAAGAGATTCAACTTGCTTTTTTGTTCATTGTACTGAAAATTTTATCTTTATCGACCACGTGACTAGTTATAGACTACACTCACAGTGTAGACATCCATCAATTTGACAAACATAGTCCATAATTGATCATTATATACTTTTTAAAAGGCTCAAATAATTAAAATTTCATAACACAAATTTCATATACCATTTCCTTGGAAACCCACGTAGAAATTTTTCTATTTTTATGCCTCCTTTTAGTATGCCGATGCTCGAAGTCTAAATTTTTTAAGAAAAATTATTGAATTTATTGTTAAATGAATGTTCATTTTTTTCATATTCTCTTTCTGTTGTTGGCTTTTCAAATTTTTCATGTGTTTACCTATCTTGATTTGAGTTATTATTGCTTGTGTAATTACTTTTATTAAAATGTATGTAATTTTTAACTCATTATGCTTATTTTAATTGTGGTTTTTTCTATTTCTGTCCTAAAAATTCCTCTTGACCTATTAATAGACTTAAAATTTAAGCATGTTTTAAATTAAAATATACATTACTTTTACTTATTATGCATTACTTTTACTTATTATGCTTGTTTCAATAATTTTTTTGTTTGTTTTTTCTATAATTTCATCATAGGATATTACCTTAAGACTCTATTATTTGTATGTAAATCACAAACAAGTGATAAAACAGAGAGGAGAAAAGTCTGTAAAGATAATAACTCATCATGAAAATATGCAGATAAAAGTAATAAGAATTCAAATAAGACCATCACACTATTATCACTATTCCCGTCAACGTTATTCATCAGGTGTACTTTTTTCTGAAAAATGAAATGGAATGTCTCTTTTGAGGATTTGAAGCTGCACATTCGAAAAACTGTATATTTTTCGTGTAATTTTTAAAAGGTTCGAAAAAGAGACTATATTCTGTTCATTAGTTAACGTACGATGTTTGGGATGACTGAGATATTATAGGTATTGAAAAATAAATAAAAAAGGAGTTGATGAAGAAAAAAAGAAAAAATTCAAAAAATGTCTCATCCTTTTATATAGGTCTGCCTGTAGTATTATTGTTATAACTTCGTACTTTTGACTGTTGTAGCTTTATCATAGACTGCAATAAATTGATATTGATCATACAAATAGTTTATCATCTATCAACTTTATAAATTGTCATAGATTATGATATATGTTATACAATCGATTATAGTGGTATATTATAAATCTTCACCTTGTAGATCTTAAAAAAAAATTAATAGATAAATTCAATCTCCAAGATTAATAAATTTATACTAAATCAGTTCATATATTATAGACATAACCCTCATATACCTTTCACTTTTTGAGCCGTCTATAATTGATCATTAGAATATATAAAAAATATTATATATGGCTAAAATGGATATTAATCAATTAAATCAAAAGAATTAGTACAACCCAAATATTATAAAATTATTATGTTACATTATTTGAGAGTACAAACAATGCTTAAATGATGTTAATTTATTTTATTTTATTTTATTTATTTTATTTATTTTATTTTACCTTGTTATAGTCATGTACTAGTCATAGTCATATATCAAAAACGATATTATATATGCTAGACTTTATTCTTTATATATAATTGAACACGGAGATAGTCTAGCATCAACCACGCGAATATATAGCTAATCAATAATATAACTAAAAAAGGACAAAATAAAATAAATAAAATTAAATTTTAAAAACTAACACCGTTCAAACATTATAAAATAACTTACCCACATCATTTGAATTCTCTCCTTTTCATTTTATACCTGACAGTATTGGCTCACTCTCCCTTCGCTAAATATTTATTAAATTAATTTTATTAATTATATTTAAAAATTATAAATTTAATTATTATATAATTATTTAATAATAAATATGAAACCCAAAGTCACCCAAACTCGGATAAATATGAAATCAATTATATAAAATAATAATAATTAAATTTATAATTTCTTTTTCTTTCTATGGGAGATTTGAAGTAAATGATTGCAGATTGAATTTTGTGTGATAAAGGGTGGATTCTTTTCACTTTTAAAAATTAAATTTGTGATTTCTTAAATTATAAATTGATTTGCAGTTACATGGAAAAATATATTGCATAACTAGACTTGTTTTTTGCTGTATTTTGTTTCTCGAAGAGAAAAGATCAGGCAATGTTTATCTACTCTACGGGCTCGTTAGAAAAGTTCCTTAATGTGTTAAGATATCACAACACGTTTGACACTGTTAACAAAGGCTTATGTGATTCTTATGTATACTTTCGTGTGATATAATGAGTTTTTGTGTTTATAAGTAGGAAAACTGGTTGGGAGTGCAAAAGTTGGAGTTTTGAGCTAAAATGACCAAGTATGGGCTCTTAAATGTAAGGATGGTCCGTGGCACTCTTGGGTTATCCAAGAGAGAGGTTCTACAAAATGAAAAATTAGTTCAAAATCACAGCTTGTTTGATGGCCCATGGAACCAATGGCATCCGTCTTATCATTTGCAAAAGAGGTCCTACAGAAGTACAAAATATACATCAAGTTGACGGGTCTTTTGACGGATCGTATAAGCTATTTATAGACCGACCTATCAGTTCTTGGAGTTCTAAATCATAGGATCGTAAAATAATCCACCAACCATCAAATGTCCCGTGGGTACCTATAGATCTCAAGCCTAATAAAAGGTAAATGACAGAAGGATTAATACCACGACCCAAAATCCAGTTATGATGGTATCTGTCTTTCCCCAGCTAGACAGGTAAGCTTAATAAGGAACTACAGGATAAATGCATAAAGTGAATAGAGTAAGCGAGAAGATAGAAAGTTCAATATAAAAATAAACCAATCTACATAACCATCTAAAAATCTGGAGTCACTGTTACAATCCACTAAAGAGGAATAATACATAATTCAAGAAAAATACAACATTAGTCTAAAAAATATCTCAATTCCTTGAAATAGACTAAAACACATAAGATAACAAAAAAGTCTGCGATGTCTGTTGGACAACAAACAACTACCTTGGGAGGCTCTTGAATGAACCTCAGACCCCGAAAATTGTGAGAGTAGATCAAGTTGTGAAGACTCCGAACCTACACAGAAAATATAGAAAAAGCAAGGATGAGTATAAAAAACAACAAGTACCCAACAAGTATCCTCGACTGGCATAAGAATAAAATGGTGATAACCACCTAATAACCCGACACATACCGAACCTCCAATAACTACAACCTGTAAGCAGATGATATACTAATAGTATATCACAATAACTATTAGAGTGTGTCGGGGAGTTTAATAGGTAAATTGACAAATCAGAACCAATAATATTTGACTCTAATCCAACAGATCATTGTATATCGTAAGAAATCTTAAACCTGAGTCAAAATCAAGCACCATGAACTACCCTTGAACTATTTAGATGCAAGCCTCCCATTTTGAGTTAGTTCATGACTTATGGGAAAATCCCACTAGTCGTGCCACTGACTCGTGGAAGGAGTTCCTCAATGACCATGTCCGTTTTCAATACATAAGTTCATCCGTCGCACAAAGGGTACATCCTAGGAGCTAAAAGGTACTCGTGGGATGGATTCTAAAAATGAATAGGCCAAGGTAAGGGAAAAACTACCAAAGTCTATCTCGTACTCCTTACTTTTCCATCTTAATCAAAACTCATCAATAAATAATTTCTTTGGTTTTCTTTTCTATGTTACGCTGTACTACATAATTTTGTCGTACTCTTGAGAACCACATAACATTGTTCTTGGTTTTTGAATTCATATTTTGATTTTATGTTTGCTAATACAATTTCAGATTTTACTATTCAATATTGTAAATTCATTATTCTTGGTTTCTTTAATATTTCTTAATCTTGTTCATACAAGCGTGAGTACCAAAATATCATAACTAGGATTGTGAAAACCATGATGGAATAATAAAAGTAGGTTAAAAATAATAGTGATTCTTGAACAAAGATTGTGCAACATGCATTTATATTCTCTTAATTTTGATTTCTTTATTTTAACGGTTGCAAATATTAAAACCAGCATAAATATTTTTCTTTCTTTATAAAAAAGTAAAGATTAGGAAAGTGATTAACAACAGAGATTTGAGTCTTCCAACCTTCGTCTAAAGATTTAAACTCTTAAAGAAAAGTTAGTTTGAGACAAATAACAAGGTTTAATACATAAATATGTGAAAACTTAAAGGATTTAGAGTTTTATTTATCTATATGGGTTGAAAGCCATTAGATGCACCTTAATTGTCATTTTATCATATTTAACACTGGATAGATCACCAATAAAATAAACCTGTTGGAGTATATAATCATGAGGAATATAGTCCTAGTTCATCTCACATATTGATTACACAAAATAATTTCTTAAACTTTGGTTACTTATAATCACTAATCCTAAAAGATTTTATTTATTATGAAATCTCCCTCGAAAATACTGTGAACTGGTTGAATTAATTATTATGGTCTTATTTTCTGTGGGATTCGACAACAACCTAGTTATGTTCTATATTTGACAGCGATCGCTTTGTACTATACCTAGAGGTGTAACTTTGATGTATTAAATATTGGCACTGTTTCTAGGAAATACGACGTAGGCATACTCTATTAGTGTTTATTCAACTTGTTATTCTTATTCTGTAATTTACTTTTATTTGATGTTTTTATTTTCTTTTAGGTAAAATTAAAGACCTTCAACGACATCACAACAATGAGATTATTAAAAAAATTGAGGACTAAAAAACAGAAGCTACTTGATAAGCTGAGGCTGCTACAACCAGACTACACCCAATTGAAATACCACCTCAGCATCATGTACACCTAGTGAGGGAATTTAATTTAGAAAGGCAGGATTTATTAGAGCTATTCTTTCTCTTCTCACTGATAAGGAATTTGCTATACAACTGACTGAGCTACTAGATAAATCCATCACTATATTGGCTAAGCTAACTATATCCTTTATAGAGAGATTTTTTCCTCCATCCAATATGATACAATTGAGGGATGAGATTACCAATTTTAGACATCTATCAAGAGAAACCTTGCATGAAGCTTGACTTAGGTTCTAGAAGAAATTAAAATTATTCTCGAACCACAAGTTGCCAGATGAGGTCCTTTTGCAGAGCATCTATATGTCTTTGAATTCCATGAACAAGGCTGTGGTGGATAATATTATCGAGGGTTCTTTGATGGGTCATACTGATAGAACAACTAGCTAGTTCATTTATATGATAACTAAACAAATATGGCCTGACACACACGTGAGTCAGAAGTAGCTTGCAACAACTATTTCTTAGGGGATGGTTGTAAAGTGGTGCCAGAAAAGAAAAAGCACGAGATGAGGATATGGTTTACTTAAAGATAAAATTGAATTGATTGACACCCAAAAATTACACTTCTAATTAAATCATAAAACATTTATTGTTAAATACATAAATCAACTGGATTGGGGTTGAATTCCACAAGGAATAAAGCAGAAATAAGCGCATAGTTTTTTCTTGTCAACTGGTAGTCAACATTTTTGAGGGAGGGATTGCATAATAAGTGATTTTTTAAAAAAAATTTAATATAGTAAGTAACCAAAGATCAAAAAATTATTTGTTGTAATAAATGAATGAGAAAGCACAAGGACTGTGTTCTCAATGATTTCATAACTCCACCAAATTTACTTTATTAGTGATTTATCTAGTATTTTACATGCATAACTGATGATTAAGGTTCATCTAACGTCTTTTGACCCACATAAATTAATAACACTCTAAATCATTTTAGTCTTAGACTGTTTATGTGTTAAACCCCATTAGTGGTTTTAGATTGACTTTCCTCGTAACAGATCAAGCATTAGATGGAGGTAGAAGCCCCATATCTCATTATTAATCTCTTTTCCTAGTCTTTACCTCTTTTATTAAGAAAGTTAAGATTCATGGTGGGTTCTAACATTTTCAACCATTAAAAATCAATCAAACAAAGAGATTACAATATATGCATAACCACCATTCAAGAATCGGTATTTTGATAAACTTATTCATTATCCATTGTAGTTTTCACAATCCTAGTTATGATATTTAGCTACTCATACTTACAGGAATAACATCAAGTAATTATCTACAAATTAAAATAAAACACTTTCAAGATTGAAAAGTAAAGCCAAAAATTATGTTAATAAGAATAGAATCAAAGTATGATATCAAAAGACAAGAAAAATGTTATGTATATCTCAAATGTATGCCTCAAAATAGGTAAATTGCATAATATAAAAAATAAAAATTAAGGAAAGTATTTATAGACTTACAATCTAATCCTGAAAAAACTAGGAAAAAGTCTCAACGGCACCGACCATGGAATATACTAAGACACCATTGTTCCTCTTGGTATGGAAGTCAACTGTCATTGCCTCGGTCAATACCTTGTTCATTACTCATGATAACCGATTCTACGATTCCTTATCCCTCTATATGATCTGTCTTTCTCTTGTATCATTGTGACTCTATCAATACACTAGTTCTAGTTAGCCAATACGACCATCATGTCATCCCGTGGTGATGACCAATGATCCATCATAGCTTCTTTCCTGAAGGGGGGTTGCCAGTTTATGTTGTTGGTGCAGGTCCCTTTTATTCTTAGTAATCACTAAGATGGACCATATAATTATGAAGGTCACTGGATTCCTTCATTGTGATCGTGAAGGTCTATCTTCTCTTTCATCATGATCGCGAAGATTTTTGTCGCAATTATAACCTCTTGTCCTAATGTTCTACACGATCACGAGCTTGACAATCACTATCGCAATGACCAATAAACTCTAGCCTAGCAATCGCAAAGGCTTAGGCCTTATAGTATATATTGTTGCTTCTTTAAAAAATTCTATCATAGTTTCCATAACTCTCTCTCTCACTAACCTTTTTATAAAACTCAAAATCTGGTGATATTCATATCTTATCTTAAGGAAATTATGTTTCGAAAAAAATCTTGTACTCCATCATTGTTTGGGAAGTGATTTTTTATTTTAGTTCCTTCATGGTTGTGGTAATTTCTTTACTTTTTCTCATAGCTTAATTCCTTGTAATTCTTACATTTTAGTTTGAATACTGGTACTTGTTGGTGCTTGTGGAAGAGATTTAATCTCCTGATTGATTCCCTCTTCGTTCTTGGTACGTATTCTTAATTTTAATTTTAAAACTTTGTAAAGTTTTGCAATTTTATTTTCTTGTCCTCCAGACTATTTTGAGCCTAAGTCTTACTCAATCTGTGCTTATATTCTAAGCATGAGTCCCTAGCATTTCTTGGGACTCAGTGGTAACTTTTGTTTTTGGGTCCAGTTAGTAGGTCCCACGGGCCCGTTTTGGACCCAAAATTTATCTTAGCTCTGAATTTTTTTATAAAATATATCGTTATATTTGTATTAACGTGTAAATGATTATTTTTGTTTCGACCCTGTGTGGAGCTATTTTAGGATGGATGAGCTAATTTTCATGGCCTTTTGAAAGCACTTCCTCTGGAAGATAGGTAGGCTTTGAATTACACTCTTTAGTGTTGGGCATATAACTATCATAACTACATTAAATAGTATCCTTGGGTAGAGTTTCTTAGGTTGGCACCATGATCTTTGTACTCTCTTCTTATACCTGCTTTTTCTTCTCTTCATATGGCATTCAGTGCAATACGATGCCTTCTACCTTGTTGTGGCCCCGTGGTGGCTGTAGGGTGAATTTGGAAGTATATGTATTGGCATGGGTTGGTTTTTGGATTTCGTCCTCATTTTAGGATGGTTTATGTGTTGTTAGCTATAGATTGAGCCTGTGCAGAGCAACAGGATAGATCTAGTGATTGATTGTCGATCTTGCATTCATACAACATGTACGCTTGAGAGGTTTGGTTCGTCAGTTGTTATATCTTAAGGTTAAGATCCCGATATCATTATTTTGTGAGATATTATTGCCTTGGAGGACCCTTTTTATTATATAAAAGTATAAACTAGACTAAAATGGTTAACATGGAATTTTTTTGATAATTACTAATATATAAAAAAGAACTTGTTTTAGACTTGGTCGAGTATCGAGCACTCACTTTACCCCTTTTCTATTTATTTTAGTCCAGGCTTCACACCTAACACCGGGTATTATCACAACTGTTGGGACTTTGAGTTCCATCATGCTGATGGGTACTGAGTACAATCTTTTTTTAATACATCACGCTGATTAAGTTGGTACACCAGTTTATGAGACATTGAGATTATAAGATACTGAGATGCAGGATTTGGTGAGTTGCTTTAGAATGGTATGCAATTAGCACACCTCCATGGAGCCTTCCTTTAGTATGGTTACGACCAGAGAAAGAGTATAGGATAGAGTAGGGATATACAGGATGATCCCTTCCATGGGTCCTACCAACCGGGCCTATGAGTACTGAAGAAGGAACGTACACATGAATTACTACATCATCATTCTGTTACTTTACTATATTTGTTTTTTATACAAACTTTCCAGTCTTATGTGGGGCCAGAAGGGTGAGCGTGATTTGTTTCTACTCTTCCTTACTTATGGAGCTTTGAAGGGTTTTACCTGTATTTACTGTTACTTGTATTTGTATTTATTACTTGTATTTGTAGTTATTAGCTATAGTTGTTATTTATTGGTCATCCTTACCTAAATGGATCTATCAGTGCTTATTTGTACTTGGTGTATCCTTCATCATCTTACCATTGAGGTTACCAGTACACCGCTCATTCCCTCTAGTATTTCTCGAATCCTTTAGTACCCGATTTACATTAATTTTATTGTTTCAAGGACCCTGAGTATATTCTCGTCTTGTTAACTGAGTTCCTTTCTTATTGTCATAGCTAGTAGAGTTTATTTGTTATTTATATTTCTTACCTCTATTCTGTGTGGCTAGCTCCCTGTACTATTCTTACTTTTCTCTATGACCTACTTTGTTTATGTTTTACTATTTATTGTAGTTATGCCTTTTATGCACCTAGTGGCCCCCTGAAGCCTACCGGTTATATTTCCTCGGGGATCAATACTCATACTACACTTCTGCATCTTTTTTCTATATATCCTAGTATGAGTCATAACCGTTGTTACCGCAGATCATGCTTGCTTGCTAATTTTTGAGATACAAGGTGAGATCCCAATGTTAAGAGTTGCCTGCATCTCTTAAGACTGAATTTTTGTCTCTTTTGTACTTCAGAGACGGATTGTATATTGTACTTTTATATATTCTATACTATGTCCCTTTTGTATTATTTTCCTTTCTATTTATTATTTATTATTTCCCATTAATTATTCTTAGCTTTACTTGTTGTAGTAGCCCATCACTTGCCGTTCCCGGTTATGTGGTTGTTTTCTTATAGGCAGGTTAGTAGATGCCATCATGACTTGAGAACTTAGGTTGTGACTATTATGTACATATAGACAATGTAGATACCTGAGTAACCCATCTTACTTAAGCTCTAATAATGGTTTCTTTTGCATTTTCAGGAATAATGAAGATCCCTTTCAAGTTTAAATTTGTTCATTTGGAATCTAGGTTCTTCTATTTCATATTTATTTAATATGATTATTTTTCCTCTCATTAAATAGGTAGCCGTATTGGAAGGTGCGGCTGGATCACCTCCTTTTCTCACTCAATCTTACCAACTATGGATCATCATATTGTCACTCCTTTACCTCTATTACAAGTGAGGATTCCACTGTATTCATAACTCCTCCATTACCTAGGTTTAGTACGCAGACCTGCAAACTAGCTGACTAATGTAGTTCTCTTGTAATACAAATCTTTGTAGTCCCTACGTGGATCAAACTTCCCATGGATTTACTAATGAGAGCATCAACCATTATATTTTCCCTACCTGATCGTATATGATATCCGCGTCATAATCTTTAAACATCTCCAACAACCTTTTCTGCCTCAGATGTAATTCCTTCTATTTGATAGATACTATAGACTTTTATGATATATATAAAAATATACATGGAGTCCAAATACGTAATAATGCCAAATCTTCAAGGAAAATATAAAGATGCCAATTCAAGTCATGAATAGGGTGATTTTTCTCGTTCTTTCTCAACTATCTCGAGGCATAAGCAATAACTTTAAGAATGCTATATTAGAATGTATACCAACCCAATCCTTGAAGAATCACAATCAGTAACGTAGCCCTCTATGCCTTTTGGAATAGCTAAGATAGGCACTGATGAAATCTTGTCCTTAAATTCTTTAAAACTCTGCTCATACATGCATCTGACCACTAGAACTTTGTTGATTAATAACTCAACTCTATCAAAGGTGTAGAGATAGAGGAGAATCCTTCCACAAACTTGTAATAATAACCTGCTACACCTAAAATGCTTCAAACCTCTGTAGGATTTAAAGGTGTCAAAAAATTCTTTATCGCTTTAATCTTTTGGGTATCCATTTTAATACTCTAATAAGAAATTATATGGACAACGAATGCCACTGAAGTCAACCAAAATTCACACTTATAGAACTTTACATATAATTTATGGTCTCGAAGTGTCTACAACACCTCTTACAAGTGGTCCGTTTGTTCACCTTTGGACTGTAAGTATATTACGATATCATCAATAAAGTCAATCACATATATATCTAGGAAAGGCTTGAAAACCCAATTCATTAAATCCATAAAGGTTGTAGGGCGTTACTTATCCCAAGTGATATCACTAAAAACTCAAAGTGCTTGTATCATGTTTTGGAGGTTGTCTTTGAAACATCTGCTTTTTAAAAAGCAGTTTGTGATACCCTTACCTCAAGTTGATCTTTAAAAAGTTGTAGGTACCCTAAAATTGATAAAAAGATCATCAATCCATGGAAATGGACATTTATTATTGATTGTAGCATTATTTAGCTACAAATAATCGATACACATTAGTTGGACCCATTATTTTATGAACAAAAAAAGCCGGTGCTCGTATGGTGATGTACTAGGAATAATAAGCCTTTTGCAAGAAGATCCTTTGACTATTCCTTTAACTTTCTTATCTACATAAGATCCATTTTGTAAGTAGGAAATGACACCATCTGAGTATTTAGGAGTAGATCAATAGAGAACTCAATTTCTCTCTCTAAAAGAAGTCTAGGAAGGTTATCTAGGAAACCATTTGGGTATTCCCTAACCACTGGATCTTACTGAAGAGTCACTAGTTCATCTTTTTAGCACCGTACTCAAACTAGATGGTAGATACAATATTTAGAAATCATCTTTTAGACCTTAAGGTATGAAATAAATCTACTCTTTGGCGTGGAAAAATTTCCTTTCGCTCTCTAGGAGTGGCTCATCTATAAAATGGAATCTGGCAAGTTTAGCTCTACAATCAACATTAACATAACATGTAGATAACCACTCCATACCCGTAATGACATCGAAGTCAATCATATAT
>JBDJHY010000002.1:6936455-6952814 GCA_039654485.1 Withania somnifera
ACAAACTCACAAGGTAGAATCAGTCTGTAGAAAACCTCGCTGATCTTCTTCGTGATTTCATATGACCCCAAATGAACCCGATATCATCAAGTCCTCGGCATTAAACTCAAAAAGCAAAGTCTATAATTTGTGTAGCTCCTTTGGCTACAATGTGTTTTTTGAAATCTAAGCTGCCAGCCTGACTCTCTTTATAGTTTCAAGCCAAATTAGAAGTCTGGGGTCGAATATAACCACTGTTGTACCCACCATTTGGTCACCTGCAACTATGCCAGACAGAGTTTTGAATAGTACAACATTTGTGCTTGAATGATGTTTGTCATTATTGGAGAACTCTGCTAAAGCCTAATGTTAATTCTAGCTAACATAAAAATCAAAATACAAGCCCAGTGTGCATCCTGGAGCACTTAAATGGTCCCATCTAAACAATGCAATAACAACTGTTATCATATAAAGCTTTATCAAGGCCAAAAATCCAACCTTAACCCTTACAAAAAATTGAAGACACAAGCTCACGATGTATGCTGAGGTCTCTAAATAACCTTGGCTGTCAGTTAGGATAAAAATCAGTACATCCTATCCCTAGCAAATCAATAAGTGAATGGAGTGTAACTGAATGAAATAATAGAGACTAGACATCACAAAATCAAAAGACCTCTTGAACATGTAGGTAGTAAGACCCTTTACATATCTCCGTTATGCCCAAGTGTATGGAATATCCGGTAAGATGGGCCTCCCAAGTAATGGTCTGAGTCAAATCATTAACTCTAGAACTGCAAAGACCAATGCCTATGCATAACATACTGTCAAAAACTGACTAGACCTTGCAGGAGAGATCCGAAAACCGTATGTTCCTTGGGTATAATAAACTAATAACATCACGAAAAGGAAACCACTACTAACCATCTAATAGTCAATACCAAGTACCATAAATAATAGCTAACTTTGTCTGCAAGGCCAACCCAACCTTCAGCCTGGAATTAGAACAAAGGTGACTATCTGAACCCAGACCATCAAAATCCTCCCACCAATTTATGATCGACTGTGAACTAAATAGAGAAGACATCTACAACTTAACGAAAATGATCATCTCATGGGTACTTTATCATTCTACTCACATATTTGATAACAACCTCAGGTCACGATTGTAAGCTCAGTTGTTGTCGTCTGATATCCACACAGTACAACAACCAACTCAGCGCGTCACCCAAAATCCAAGTACCCAAAACTGGTAATAACACAAACCGAGAACGTGGATGAATCCCAACTACTCGTAACTTGCCAAGGATAATCTCCCTAACTTATAACCTAAAGGCCTCCTAACATTCATACAAAGATCAAAATCAAGAAACTTAATCACAACCCAGTATAAACCAATCACTAGTCCAAACACAAGAAAGCACATCAGAAACCACATCAATATCCACTCACGAGGATAAAGTTTGCACGACCATATCATCTAACAAAGATTGGAAATAAATCATAAAACAGAGCGTGCAAAATCTTCTGGATACTACAACCTCGATCACCACTAAAGGAGTAATATCGCCTAAAAAATAGTCACATGCCTTAGGGTACTAAGATTAACCATAAGCAAACACGAACGAGGGAACCCAAGAGATAATGGCCAACCTCATTTAAACTTGACATGAGCGAAGGATAAGGATAACTCTCTGGAAATCAATCAAGAGCCAAAGGAAATAGACAGAAAGAGCGAGTCAATTACTCATAGAATTACTCAATCTGGTTCTCTAGAACCAACCAAAGGAAGTAACAGATAACGCTAGCCACAATCTAAAAGAAACTTAGCAACTCGCAGACGGGAAAGATCCCTAAGGAGTAATAGGGGATCTGTCCGCAAAAATGAAGAATCCTCAGACATGCAATGCTAATAAGCACTCTCAAGGGACTAATTGCCTGACATGAATATTCAATAAATCTCATTTAGCAAGGGCCTAAAGACCCCTATCAACCTGCTGAGATACACTAGTCACAGCTAAGGTATAATAATAGTAGAACCATTCTGTATCCAAGGAAAAAAGGGTAACTTTTCCATGCTTGACAAAATTATTAAGGCCACCTATCAACAAATGGCCCAACTTTGTTATCTCATAGCATTTACATGCTAAACTAGTCAAACAACTTAGATCCCTTACTAAGATATATCAATAAAAGGTCCCCCCCTACGAGAACACAAGGACCCAATGAACAATATCACCACTAAGGGTATGACAAGGCAAGGGCGTTAAAATCTCGGTTAGGATAGAGTAAGGCCAATTTAAACAGAGGGACTCAGCCTATGAACCACTGGACCACATCCTAACAACAAATCACAAGCACCTCCCTGGCTAAGGGATATAACTTATAACCCAGTGCCAAAAAAGAATCACATAAAAGTGGGCCACAATATCAAAGGGTAATGGTAAGGTCTAAACCTCATCCACGATACAACATCAACATGATAAGGTCACATAAGCTAGCACAGATAAAACAAGTAAGAAATAAGTCAGAGTCATGCCCAAGTAAACATAAGCCAACTAGGCAGGGAATAAAATAAAACCATATCGTAAATAGAGCTTGAAGGTAGCTCACCCAAAACACACTACCTACGGCCATAAACTAAAGAACTGAGAACCACTGGAAAACTCTACCGACCAGCCCAATTAATGCACCCAAAATTGAGGCATTCCCTAGACAAATAATAATTCCCTCTATAGGAAAAACACGAATTACTAGGACTATCACCCACTCTAATAACTGCTAATGCGAGGCTGCAACAAGTGTTGACTGAATTGCCCTACGCTGAGGGTACTCTCAAGAATAATGGTCTATCTCTACACACTAATAACAATCATGGTCTCTTCCTTGGGAAAAAACCACTAATTGAGCCCCTCGATCTACCACAACATTGAATCCCAGTAGATGTACCCCTAACAGGCCGACTACTCTGCCTGACATCTGTTGATGGCAAGGAGGTCTGAACTGTTCTATGAGATATCCCTGATACTGCAATGGATGTGAACACCTATCCTACCTATGTTGATATCTCCCAACAGTTTAGAAACACTAGCAATACCCTAACTGCTCTGACTACTCCAAATACATTGGCCTCTGTCAGCCTGCTGAGGTAGAGTCTGAATAGACTGACTGGCCTGACCCAAATAAGTCCACTGCTAGAACCAGGTCCACCATAGCATCTACTCACGAACTGAATATAACTGGAAACATCCTAAAAGATCAAAGGCAAGGTTGAATAAATTGAATCAAAACTCTGGATAGTCAACCCAAGATATTATGACAATATGGCCATGGGAAGGGGACAATCTATGGCCTCATGTTCAAAATTTCCACATATGAAGCACCTTAATGTTCCTCCCTTCACTGCCCCTATATGGAGTACCATGAACCCTCGCCTGCTGACCTCTTTTCTCTAATCCCATAGGTCACGTGATAGACCCTATCTAAGGATGATAATTGTCTAAAACTCTATTCAAGTGTGTGTCCTGCTGCTACCAACTATTTTGTTACCAAATAGAGTGGTAAGACCAATGCTGTGAAAGAAACCCAACACTCTACTATACCTTGTAGGGTAAGGCACAGTGGTACACCTAGCCTCCTCACAGAACATGGTTGCATAGTCCCAAATAGTCGAAGACCCCTGATTAAGACCGACAAACTTGTCTAATACTTCCCTAGAAGTGCCCTTTAGAACCTCTTTATAAATAATGGTGCCCTAAAGAGCGGCATAATAGTAACTCCCATTGGAGCCTGCATTTCTCCCAAACCTTGTATGTGATAATGTGGTCTCCTGCTTCTCAGTTTTAATTTTGAAGCTCCAAAAATGTACATGGGGCCTTTATTTAAACCCACCGAGGGCTTCTTCCTAGTCATCTTCAAGGAGTAGAGACGAATAAGGTGATAAGAAACTTAATGAACATACAACACACATAAGGAGTCAATAAGTAGGTATTTCCTAAGGAATATTAGGTATCCTCCTAAAGATCTTATATGGATGTCTACATACCGATCCGCGGTACTTTACCAGACACTTTCTCATGTAGCCAGAGATACCGGTAAAACTAAAGCTCTAATACCACTCTATCACGATCCAAATATCGAGTTGTGATGGAGCCAACATCTCACTTGTATACAAAATAGCTATCCAGACTCTAAGTAGAACAACTATAAAGACAAATGGAAGACCGGCCAATTATTCACCGTATCTTCTAAACAACACCAAGGTAGTCTGCATGATCGCATCCATCTTGATGACTAGTACTAAGACCTTCATAAGGAAAAGATGCAAAAGTGTAGCATGAGTACCAAAAATAACGGGTACCCAATAGGTATCATAGGTCGACTAGAAAAAAAAGGCATAAAAAGGTAAAAGGTGATTAAAAGTAACTAAGGCACTGGCACATAAGGTACAATAGGATGGGTAACTACACTAATAGCTAGTAATTTCAATGAAAGGTCAGCCATAATGTGTAGAGTATCAACTAATAAGTATGAAGGAAAGTCACTAACAAGGTAAAACACATAGACTCGGGCCACAAGCAGATCATAACCAAACATGACACGTACCTGGAGCTCCAATGTGACCAATATAAGTAAGGACCAATCTAGAGAAAGAGAAACACTAGGGATGTAACTACTAATGTCGTAGTAACTACGACAAGGAATGTAATCTAAAACACAAAAGAGTGGCAAAAAATCCTAGCTAGAAACCATAAACATATAATTGACCCAATGAAACTCCCCTGTAAATCTTGAGGAGTGCAACCATGCCCGAAGTATGCAATGCAAATGGGTGCTGAAAACTAAATAGTGCATGTACGTACCCTCCCAAGTACATGGCTCTGTTAGGAGAGTACCCGCAGAAGTTTCCCCATATAGTTACCCCTTATACTCCAGTATACCCTTCTCCTGAGCTGTAACTTCTACCTAATGGTAATATCTGATGCTAGCCACCCAGTGTTATAGGGTCCGTAGAGGAATCTAATCCTATGTACAAAATCCTTATAAAAGTCAATCAGTACAATAGTCATTAGGGACAAAAGGCCAAAACTCGAGCTTAGACTATATATCATACCTCGGTAGAAACCCAAGTCTAGCCATGACGAAAAAATTCAAAGCTCGGTAAAATCCAACTGTTAACATATAGGAAGTATTCAAATATCATGGTGATAAGGAGTAAATAGCCTCAAATAATATGAGAAAATATCTCCATACTTCTTAAGATCACAGTTATGGAAGCATAATTATATATAAGAAATCAAATTTTTTATTATTATTCTATCAAAATAAAGTTAACTTTTAAAGTGTTCTAAACTGGTCTAAGGTCACTAACTGGAATCCATAGGATGGCTACTAAACCCTAGTCATGTGGTATACCCTCTCCTAGCCCAATTATGGTCCCGAGTCTTGAGTAATCATATAAAAAGTTCCACAACTACCCTAAGCGAGCCTGTTAAGGGCCCAGTACACACCTATATAAGGAAAATATAGAACTACCATAGCTCAGTCCAATACAACTCACTCCCGGGCTCGCACAAGGCTAGGATATAATATCGTCAAATAGGACTGCTAACTATCCAGCACAACAATGTCATCATATAAGGCTGCTAACTATCTAATGAACGCATATCCGATTATCTATAGCCAAGTGTTCACACATTCACTAATCATACGCAACATATCAGGTAGAACACAGAATAATCAGTCTACCTAGATCGGCTCTAAAGCCGCCAACCTAAATCAGGGGATAGCTACTAAGCTCTAATCACTAGTATAATCCCCTTTCAACTTTACTACTTTCTAGAGTCAGTATATAAATAATACATTCCAAAGGTGTTACTTCTCCCCTAACCATAACATTCCAAAGTCAGCATTTAAAATACAGGTAGGCAATATAGCCCAGGGTAAGTAGTTAAGCTATAAGTTAGTTATGTAGGTTTATCGGCTAGAAGAATAAGCATATTAGAGCCTGATTAGCAATCCCAACCCCGATCTGGTACTTTACCATACGTATAATACACTAATTCCCTTTCGAAAGAAAGTAGACTATAGCCTATCTAAATCAGCAAAGACCTCGAAAGTTGTACTGGAATAAGAAGAGAATCACGAACGAGCTTGACATCCCACAAATATTACAAAAACAAAATCCATGAGTCATGAGGAGTAAAACAAGACACATATTTCTATATAAATAGCAAGGTCAAAATCCAGGCTTAAAATGGGTCTGTAAACCCTAATAGTACGGAAAGATGAAATATTTATACCAACACATAAAGCGCGACTCATACATAGTATGGTACAAAATAGCACTTACAATAATTGTAGAAAATGAAGATACAATCCCCAAAAACTTTATATAACCTAGTAAACTTTATTACAATAGCAAAAATAAACAAGTACCGGTAGAAATGATTTTAGAACCACCTAGATATGATTCCACGGATTAGAAAGCATAGAACAACCTATTTAATACACTATTGTTTCTCTATAAAAAGAAAGAACTGTTGAAACTTCCGTCTAATAATGAAGAAAGAAATATATATAGGCCTGTTAGGTCTTCTACGTGATTGTGGAACAAGCCCACTTGATCGCAAGCCTTGACCGCCTAAGTCTATGCAATCATGACCTACCACCATGCTATCACGATGAGTCCTAAACCTAGTCTACATAATCTCAATGCACCACCACGTGATCGTAATGCACAAGGGGCCTGGACTATTTGATCCCGACCAAGGCCAAGTGATGGTGATTCTTTGGCCCCCTAGAAAGCCTCATTAAGAATGGAAATGGTGTCCAATTTCAACAATCCATATATAGAAATTTATGCAATCGATACTCCATACTCAAAGGAATTGATGATAAGGACATTTGATATCATATGAGCTGAGTATGTCTCGAAATAATAATATTCAAAGGAATTTAAATAGAAAAACTTCCAGTTAACCAATATAACAGTCCCTGAAAGTTAAAAATGACCTGGGGAAGTTACAAGAATGCCCTAACTCAGAAAATTTTAGGAATAACAAAAATGGCCCCAAGGACCATTATATAAAGTTGGTCTAAAGGATGAGTTTAAAGGGAGAAGGGATTTAAATATGAATCTTAAAGCTCATTCAAGTATCTGATCTGCACTAGAAGACTTGGTATCATCCTTAGTCACCCTTACACACTGATACCAAAATATTATTTTCTTTATTTTTGGGACCTAGGTGGTTATTCTTCATTGATTGATATTTTGTTACCACTCTACACTCATCATATATAAATCGAATGAATCATGGCATAGCATGTGAATTTCCAATTTCTATTTTCAAAAGGATTAAAATTTATCCATAGATATCAGTGTTATCAAAAGTAAAAAGTGCAAAAAATCTCTAAGGTCAATTGGGTCTTAAAGTGCAAATAAAGTGTAGGCTTCAATGAAAAAAAGGTGCAAAAGGAGCATAAATAGAAATATTTATGTTTGATACAATACAAATACTTATAAGCATGAATGAAGAACATATAAAATTTAAAAACCTATTATAATAAATTAAAATAAAATATCAATTTTTTAATATGGTCTCTTTAGAAGAGACTCATTGACAAGGAGAACTATGTCTTAGAAAACTTGATAACGAAAGTGAAACACACCTAAAGCAAGGGAAGCCCTCAATACATTTGAGCCTAGCTTTAGGGCTTAAGCACTTTGATAACACTGATATATATTCATGTGCGTTAGCAGGATAAAATATCTTATATGTATGTTAAGATATATTTTATATGATAATGATGTAAGAGATATTCTAAATAGACATTTAGTGTAGAATATTATATTGCATTAATTTTAAAATATATTATATTTACTATATAGAATATTTTGTAGCATTAGTGTAGAATATATGCACATTAATTTGTAGGATTTACAATAAGTGGAGGATATTTTCACTGGCATATAAATACCTATGTATTCTGATATATTGGGATCAATAAAATTGAGATAATCATTCTTCAGTTTCTCTAGTTTTCTCTCTTATTGACATGGTATCAGGGTCTTCTTTTCTTTAATTCATAGTTCTTGATTTATGGTTACTTTCAATTCTTTGGAATTTGTTTTTTGTTTTCCTTGTTGTTCATCGGCAGTTAGTCCTAAATACTTACTTAGGGCTCTTGGTCTTGGTTATTCTAGTTATTTTTTGTATTATTGTATTTTTAATTTATCTATTCGAACATGACATCACATTAATTGTCTTTTCCAATGTTAGTTTCACTAAAAAATTATTCTTCTTGGAAATTTAAGTTTTAGCTATTTGCTGGAAAAGAACCATTGGTCCATATCGATGGAAGTGATCGTGCTCCTATTGATCCTACAAAGTTAGGTCAATGGAAGGTCAAAGATGCTCAGGTGATGACATGGATTATACAATCCTTAATCTCAGGCCTTACAAGACTTCAAAGGTCATGTGAGATTATTTAAAAAAGGTTTACAACCAAAACAATAGTGCAAGATGCTTTCAGCTAGAGCACAAAATTGTTAATTATTCTCAACGAGTCTCAAGATTATTTTTCTAGATTTCAAAACTTGTGTGATGAATTCATTGATATTTTTAATGTTAAAATACCCATTGAATCTCTCTCGTTAATTCAAGCAATTCATGAGCAAAGTAAATAGAATCAATTTTTTATGCAAATACGATCTGATTTTGAATTACACACTCTAACTTGATGAATCATGATCCATATCCCTCCTTGGATATCTATTTAAGGGAATTACTTTGTGAAGAGAAATGTCGTCTCACATAAAATGCTTTCAAGCAAAACGGTATTCACATTGTTGTATTTTCTCCTCAAGGAAGAGGAAAGGGCATGGATATGAGCAAAACTCAATTCTATAGTTGCAAGGGATATGATCATATTGCTAGAAATTATGGTAATAAGTATTTCAATTATTGTAAGCAGCACACAAACATTATCAAAGAGTGTCCCACAAGTCCTCAAAATCGTAGGATCAATCCTTTTCAAATTGGGATAACTGGTTCCCTTCTGATAGTCATCTTTAACTGCCATAGTTGGACAAGTTATTACTACTGAAATGCTACAACAACTTATGGTGTCAGCCTTTTCATCTTTTGGGCTACAAGGTAATGATATTACATCTAAATTTTGGTGCTTTCAATCATATGACCAACCCACCAATATGCTAAAAAATGTTCGTCAGGGTCACATTCCATCCCAAATCCATGTTTTCAATGTTAGTAAATTACCTATTACCATGGCTGGGGATATTACTAAAACTTTCAAGGATGTTTTTATATCACTAAAGCTCTCTGCTTGTCTTATTTCAATTAGCCAATTGGTTGATAACAATTGTGATATGAAATTTTTCATAATGATTTCCTTGTACAGGATTAGGTGTCGAGTATGATAGTCGTGAAGGTGGCTAAAGTTGGAAGATTTTTTCATATATATTTTTAATTCTTCGTATTTTATCTTTTGTATGTACTTCCACCGATAGTAAGACTGAGGTATGGCATAAGCATCTAGGACATCCAAATTCTATTCTATTGTCTCATTTGTCAAATTTTGGTTTATTAGGAAACAAGAATCAATTTTTAGCAACTCCCTTTGATTGATCTACTTGTAAATTAGGCAAAAGTAAGACTTTTCCTTTTCCTAATTCTGGTAGTCATACTACAAAGTGTTTTGACATCACTCATGGTGGTGTTTGAGGTAGTTCACCAATTATTTCTCATGATCACTTCAAGTACCTTATAACATTTTTACATGATTATAGTCAGTTTACATGGGTGTATTGTCTCCGTTCCAAATCTGAAGTATTTTTCATATTCAAGATATTTTTGGCCTCATTGAGACTCAGTTTTTTAACTACATCAAAATATTAAGATCTGATTCTAGTGAAAAAAAATATATATATATATATATATGATGAATTTAATAATCTCTTAGTTCAGAAAATAAGTATCTCACAACACTTTTGTCCATATAAATCACAGCAGAATAGGGTTGTTGTATATAAAAATTGTCATATTTTTTATGTAACTTGTACTTTATTGATTGAGTCCTCTATCCCATCTAAATACTGATTTGAAGCTTTTTCTACTATTGTGTATTTAATTAATAGGTTGTTATCTAAAGTTTCAAATATTAAGTTTCCATAGTATCATCTTTGTCACCAAAATCCTAGCTATGATAATTTTCATACATTTGGTTATATTTGCTTTGTGTATCTCCCCACTTTAGAACACAATAAATTTTCAGTTTAGTCTGTTAAATGCGCTTTTATGGGTGATAATACTTCATAGAAAGGTTTTATTATCTATGATCCAAGTTCTAAAAAATTTTGTATTTCTACAAATGCTGTTTTATTTAGAATTAGTATTTATTTCCTTTTCATATTGACTCATCTTCTGCTCTTCTTCTTCCTATTTTTAAAGATTTGTCATCAGCTTCTAAGGTTCAAACCTAGATATGTTTATGAATGACATACTAACTTTTCCCCATCCTAAAATTAATCCGCCACCTGAGACTGCTCCTCAACTAGAATTTGAGATTACTTCAAGGTATGCTCCTCTTAAACCTCCTCAGTAATGTACCAGCGTATCTCATACTCCTAACTATGATGATTTTTCTTTTACTTTATCCACCATTTCTTTTCCATCTTATTTTCACAAGCCTCCAAGCTTGAATATTTGTAGAAAGCAATGAAGAAAGAATTATTGACACTTAAGCAAAATAACACATAGGACATTATTTCTTATCCTTCAAATGTCCATCCAATTGGATGTAAATGGGTTTATTCAATTAAATTTTGTTCTGATGCATCTCTTGATTGATACAAAGCTTGATTGGTGGTCTTTGATAACAAACATGAGTATGGTGTGGACTATAAGGAGGTTTTCACACCAGTGGCGAAGATGACTATGCTGCAAACTATTATTGCCATTATTGCATCACAAAACTTGTCTCTTCATCAAATGGATGTAAAAATGCTTTTCTCCATGGTGATCTCTAAGAAGATTATATGAAACCTCCACCTGACTTGTTTCCATCACCTACATCAAATGTTTCCAAGTTGAAGCATTTTTTATATGGTTTAAAACAAGTTCCCAGAGCTTGGTTTGAGAAGTTTCGATCTACTTTACTCCACTTCTCTTTAAAACAGAGTAAATATTACTCATCTTTTTTTTCTTTATAAAACATATATGTTCGTTTTGTTCTTCTTTTGGTATATGTGGATTACATTATTATCATAGAAATTGATTCTTCATTTATATCTAGTCTCTAGCAACAGCTTAGGGATTCTTTTCATATGAAAGATCTTGATACTTTTACTTATTTTTTTGGTTGGAAGTTCATTATGATTCTTTAGGTGTGTTCTTAAACAAGTATATATATAATCAAAATTTGATTACTTTGGCTAGTCTTCAAGACTCCTCTATAGATACTCCATTGGAATTAAATATAAAGTATCATTGTGATGAAAGACATATTCTTCCTGGTCCAACTTTGTTTCGGTGATTAGTTTGGAGCTTAAATTATCTCATTATTACTCACCATAATATCTCTTTTGAAATTCAACAAGTCAGTCAATTTATGCAACCTTCCTATCATCTACATTTGGTGGTTGTTTGTCGCATGATTCGATATCTCTTAGAAAATCTCATGGATTATTTTTTCCTAGTGGTATCCTATTCATCTTAGTGTGTTTAGTTATTCTGATTGGCCTGGTTGTCCTGATACTCGCCGCTCTGAAACGGGTTGGTGTATGTTTCTTGGTGATTTATTGGTATCTTAGAAGAGCAAGAAGTAAGATCGGTTTTTAAAATCTTCAATAGAGTGTTAATATCGAACAATGTCTGGAGCTTGCTCTGAAATTATTTGGCTTCGTGATTTACGAGCAGAAATTGGCTTTCCTCAATCTAGTCCTACTTTTCTTCATACTGACAACACAAGTTCTATTTAGATTTCTACCAATCCGGTTTATCATGAAAGAACCAAACATATTTAAATGGATTGTCATTTTATTGGAGAAGTTGTAGATGACGGATTTATTACCCTTCCATATGTATCCAGTGATCTTTAAATAGTTTATATGTTCACAAAATAATTGACATGACAAAGTCATCGATTTCTAGTAGGCAAATTTATGCTTTTTAATCCACTAGCATCAATTGGAGGGGAATGTTAGTAGGATAGAATATCAGGTGTGTACATTAAGATATTCTTTGTACGACAATTATGTAAGAGATATTCTAGATAAGGAATTTATTATAGAATATTATATTACATGTGTTGCAGATTATATTGTATTTAGTATAGAATATTTTGTAGCATTAGTATAGAACATATAATATTTAGTGTAGAATACTATGTAGCATTAGTATAGAATATATGCATATTAATTTGTAGGATTTATATTAAGCATAGGATATTTTCTCTTATGTATAAATATTTATGTAATATGATGCATTGGGATTAATAAAATTGAAACAATCATTCTTTAGTTTCTCTTGTTTTCTCTTTTCTTTACAATGTCCTCATTTCATGACTACAGAAATAACTCTTCTCCTCCTTCCAATGTTGTTGGCTTGGATGGATCATAGGTTCCTGGCCTTTATTTTGGGCTCTTTTCATTAGCTTTCTACTGGGAACTGCATATTCAAGCAATGTGAATTGATCTCATTTTCTCCACTGATTGTTGATTACAAAAATCTTGAGTACACTTATCCTCTCAATAGAATAAACACCTTGATCTTTACAGAGTAGCAATATCACAAATTCTTTATGCTATCGTAAATGAAAATCAACTAGTGTTACAGTATTCCCTCCTCTTTTTCCTTGACATTATTGTAGCAGTTAAGTTAAGAATAGAAAAGATTTGCAATCATAATCATAAAATATTCAGTCATTTTGTGTTGAATAGGCACTAGCTATTGCATGTTGATGTCGAAAGTTCATTTTGTCAGCGGCAAAGGCTTTATTATGCCTCAGATCATGGGTGCCATTTGGTTGTAAAATTGGTTATTGTATTAGTGTATGTTTTACATATTATGTAGGGATTGGGTGCCTTTAACACCGTATTACTCCATGATTCTATTGTATTACCCTACCAATAGTGGATAAATAACAACAAAGGAATGATGGGTATTGTTAACTTCCTTTTCTGCATAGAAGCTATCCCATATTACAGTACCTTTCCTAAGTCTTCCTATCATAATTCACTTATTATCTTATTGACCCACTGAAGTGACAAAAAAAAAATTTCCCCTTTGAATTTGATTAGCTTCTAATAGGTCCAAGAGTTTGCATTCCTATGAGAGGTAAACCTGGGGTTTCCGGTGTCAAGGAAAAATCAGTTTTCTACTAGCGACAAGGATTTATGTATATCGAAGCTTGTTCTCATGAGTGTTTTCCATAAATAATGGGCATGAAAATACTTTTCACAAGCTTGAGTTTTTTCTTAGTTCTATGGTTCACTTATCTTCCTTTAAGATTTTTAAAGGGTCAGTTGGATTGCCCTCAAAGTTTATTTTTGAAGTCAGAGTGCTTGTATCATTCTTTTAGGTTTTCATAAAATGGATCAACTATGTTCCAATCTAAGAAATTGATAGATATTTCTTGCCCCTGATTGTGTAAGAAATAGTGTATTTGTATTATCTTGTTTGTAGTTTAGTTCCTTAATAAGTGAGTTGTGTTTACTTGCGGGTTTGATTCTTGATACTGAACAAGTGATGTATGATGTCTTAATTTCACACCCGTTACAAATGCTTATGAACTCATTTGATGATAAAAATAAGCGACTAGGTCATCAGGCATCTTTTATTTTTTCTCTTAATCTTTTTTGAGTCTTCGTCTTTAACATTTGAAAGAAAATCTTCAACTTAGTACTCCCTTTGTCCCATTTATATAACTATTGTCTTGGTGGGCCACTCGCTACTTTTTAGTTGTGCTCCTACAGTAGCCCCCCTGGAGTCGACGTGTGTATTTACGCCACTCGACGCGTGCCTTGGACTTAAGCAAGCCCCCCTTGGTTGGGTGCGAGCATGAATCATACCGTTAAGACTACATGGTAGGAAGGGAGAGGTGGGATACGTAATTCGTATTCGCTAGTAAGTCGGGGTAAAGAATGCCGATGTAGCTCTATCCCGGGGTAAGTGATGTTTCTCTAACCGATATAGCGGAGATGCATAATTCATATATGTCTAAATACGGGTATGAGTAATGCCGGTATGACCGAAATGTCGAATAGCCGGATACTGGTACGTACATTGTTAAGTGCCGAGATGAATTTTTTTTTTTCAAAAGGAAGAAAAGTCATTATTTCCTGCGCTTTTATTGATCTATATGTATGTGGTATTTTCTAGACACGTGTCTTTATCTGAAAGGTAAGATGATTTATATCCTTTTTTTGTCAGGCGGTTAGGTGCCTTTTACTATGCCACCCTATGGTAAATTCACGTATCGTCATCTATTGCGGGGAGGCAGGTCGTTACACATCTTTTGTCAGGCGATTAGGCAGTAATTTCTATCGTCTTTTCATGCCACAATTATGTGGCTATTAGGTTTCCTAGGACCGAAAAACCACAATCTATATATGCCTATGCCCTGGTTTTGTTGTAATACTTTTTGCCACACTGCATATTTCTGATTGTTTTTTCTCCATTCCTTTGGAATTTTCTAAATAGTAAGTATGTCTTCCTCTTCTTATACCTCGTCTCCTTTTTCATCATCCTCCGGGGGGTATGAGGTGAAGATGTTCAGGATGGGTAGTAATTCTTCATTTATGGAGGTTGTGGGTACCTTTATTTTAAGGTCTAGACCCACCGATTTAGAGGTGGCATGGGTGCCTAGCAGGCTTTCTGCTATGCCCCTGATGCGCCTACTCAGGGAATCGGGGTTTCCCCCTGGGTTAGAGTTTTTTGTTCCTTCCTCAATGGATAGGGCGTGTTATCCCCCTCTGGGATTTCGTGCCATGTATATAGACCAAGTAGTGTCTGGGTTGAGGTATCCCTTTTTTCCTTTGTTTCTTCGTATTATGGAGTCGTTTAACCTTAGTCTAGGTCAATTTACCCCTAACGCCATTCGTTGTATAGTTGGCTTTGTTTTCGCATGCCATGAGGTAGGGGTGGTCCCTTCGATGGACCTCTTTAGGCATTGCTTTTCATTTAATACTGCAGGGAAATGCCGGGGGTGGTATTTCTTTGCAAACGTCCGGTCGTTTAAGATTCTCCTTCCTTCTAAAGTTTCTGACTGGAGGGGGAAGTTTTTCTTTTTTAGGACGGGGGAGAACATGGTGATTCCCCCTTGGAATTTTGGTAGGTTTAGTTCAGAGGCACTGCGTAGTGTCCCACCTCAGGACCTTGAAGCCATTGACGGGGTTCTACCCCGGTGTCTTGAATTTACTAAGACTGACCTGTTAAGGGTTGGCCTCCTTCGCCCCGCTCCCAGAGGTGTAGGAGTTCCGCACGAGGAGGTCTCGTCGGAAGGGGATTCAGGTAGCCTGTAATTTTTTCTACTTAGTTGTGGGCTTAATATTATGAAGTCGTTCTAACCATGCTTTGTTATTTTTTCTAGTGGTTCGCCTTTTCGTTATACCTCCCCTAGTAGAAGTGCTGGGGCTTCGGCAGGAGTTATCCGTAGAGTGGCTCCTCAAAACGTTCTGGCGGTTCTGGCTGCAACGGCTACTGCAGTTTCGGTTGTACCGGTTCCTTCGGCTGAGCCTTCCGAAGAGAGCCAGAGTGTGAATTCGATTTCAGAGCCTCCTCCGAAAAGGCAAAAAACATCCGAGGAGGTTTCTCCTCTTGCAGGCGCTTTTCTCCGGATCAATGAGGTGAGCCGCTTCTGTTTTCGAGCAATGCTTTATTCTTTAGGCTCATTTTCTAAGTAGCTTTTTGTTTTATTACAAGTGAGCCGCCGATGAGTGCCTGGCATTGGAGGCACGTTTTCGTGATTTGGAGGGGAATCTTCGGGCTGTCGAAGAAAAGATCAGGTTCAAGGAGATTAAGGCCCGGGAGGCTGACGAGAGGGTTCGGGTAGCCGAGGAGAGGCTCGGGGCGTCCGAGCAGGAAACTCGGAATGCAGATGAGAGGGTTCGGATAGCCGAGGTTAGGGCCCAGAAGTTTGAGGAGGGGCAGCGAGCCCTGGAGTTGGAGTTGCAATACTTGAGGAAGAATTTCCTAGAAAGGCAGGGGGAATTCGTCTCAGTTGCCTTCTAGAAGCTCACATGCACCTCGGCATTTACGGAGTATGCGACCACTATGAATAACACCATGGTTTCTGCTACCTAGGAGAGGGCCCTAGATGATGTGGTTCGGGCTTGTCCCGAGGTTTTTGTTCAGACCCTCG
>JBDJHY010000002.1:6952914-6978386 GCA_039654485.1 Withania somnifera
GTTATTTTTGTTCATAAAGGCCCTGTGTAGTATTATTTTGTAGGGGCTATATTTGTATATATTGATCTCTTGGTTATCTGTTAGTAACTCCATGTTCCATTTACACCAGGTTTTATATTTGGGTTGTATATATCTCCTTCCTGCTTCTGCTATTATATATTATTAGCTATGTTATTTCTTGATTTGTTGATCATGGGTGTTTATGGCCCGTTGCGAGTAATGTTGGGCTGTAGGTATAGTTTTGTCTACTAGAGGGTTGATGACGCCATCATGACCCGAGCTTTAGGTCATGAAAAAATAATATCAGAGCCTAGGTTCACCGATCTCTTTGCATTGGAGCAACTACCAATTAGAGTCCTACGGATCAGTGTGTTTACGTCCCCATCCAATCTTTGGGAGGATACGTGGTGCCTTAGTAAATCTTTCATCAATAATACCAAGGGTACATTTAGATTTTTTAATCTTGATGCCCATTTGTTGTCAATTGTATCTACTACAACTAGATTTTCTTCTTCACAACCTATTTGTTGTTAGTTGTATCAACTGCAACTAGATTTTCTTCTTCGTGATTGTGTACCTCATGATAAGATTACATAGCTATATATATTCCTTCTTCATGATTACATGGCTTGGGTCGTGATCAAATAGTTGTGGGATTTATCTTATTTGCAATCGCGTGCTCAGTGTCACGGTCGCACAGGTCATTTTATGGGATCCGAAATATGCCTCTATGCAGTCGCGAACTGGGCATCACAATTACATGACTTGATGACCTAGGCAAATTTATAATCCAATTTTTACTCCTCTTCCCCATTTTTAAAATGACCCTGTAAACTTTTAGGATATTTCAAAAGGTGATTCTAAGACCAAATGCTTGGTAAGTTTTTAGATTATTATTTTAACATTTTTCATTGATTATTTCATGAGTTTTCCTTCAAATTGGATTTTCAAAATTAAATTTTGGGAGTTTTCTCTAAAATTTGAAGTGGTAGTTTTAATTTTGAAGATTCATTTCTACTCAGTAATCAATAAAATTTTATATTTGGATTCTCCAAATCATGAATAACATATTTTTAAAGAAAATTTTATATTTACCCTCATGGATCGGATTTGAATTTTTGGATTGACTTTATGGACCCCATTTCGTATATGGAGATATAGGTATCGTTGGTCTTATTTTCTTATGGGCAAGATATTTTTTATCAGTTTTCTATTTGGAGGTCCTACAGAGAGGCAAGGGTTAAGTTTGACTCTTTTGACTTCAATATTAATGCAAGTTGAGTTATATGAATCTTTATCTAAGTATTTAGGATTATGTGTTAGGTGCTTTACTTGTTGTTTATAAGAAAGTAATGGAGAATGATGGGTACCCCATGCAAATGAGATGACAAGTATTTCCATGGGTGTCGATTTATTTGTATGCATTAAAAAATAGAAATAGGATGATATTAATATCGAATTGGTGAATTATATTATTATTGATGAGTGCAATGAAATCTAAGCTTAGGTCTTCTATTTAATTGTTTAATGGGATATTGAGAGATTTTGACCTTTCTATGTAATTATTTCTGTTGAGATGTCTGTATGTAGGCTTGAATCTGATATTACTTGTTTAAGTTGCTCATGTGATGGCTTGATTTGATATCTTATCTATTGTAATGGTTGTGCTGAGCCTTGTATTGATTCTTATCTCATATCTTTGCACGGTATTACTATATTGGGTTTACTATTTATTGATAAGACTGAATATCGTACCATGAGTTAGACTCGAATATTGTAATACTAGATCATATATGAGATAGATATGATATAAATATGAGATATTGTTATTCCAAGTCTTGCCGACACCAACTGAGGTGACGGGCCCATAGGACAAGCCTTCCTTGCTAGGTAAATAAGGTAACAGAAAATATATGATTTAGCTGGCTTTCCAAATTTGAAGCAAATGTGTACGTTAGGACAGATATGCATCATATTTGCTGATGTTACATTAGATTGCACGTGATTTTCCACCCTTATTCTCCTAATTTTTGTATTGTGGTAAAGATATTTTATGATTTAGTCACTTATATTTTTTAGGGGTTTACCTGAGATTTTTGTTGTTGTTTCCCATCTTGGACTATTTGGTATTATCTACTCTGGATATTGTTGTAGGTTGATATTCTAAGTGTGGGTTATGGTTTTGGAGGTTGGATGGAGGTATTTTTGTCACCGATTAAATTTAGGGTCACCACGAACATTGTTGAGTACTTGTTTTATTTGGAACTCATTCTTGTTTTTTCAACACTTTTTGTGCAGGTTTGGAGTCTAGTATGTCTTGACTCACTTTTTCAGTCTTGAGCCCGTGATTCTATTTAAAGTTGTTCACGAGATAGCTACTTGTTTATCCCTATGGATTTGTGAACTCCTTATCTCTTATGTCTTTATTTCTTCTAGGGAATTTGAGACACCTTGAGACTTGCATTGGATTTCTTTTAAATCTTTTGTTGTTACACTTTAATGGCGTGTACACATTGCCTCCAGGTTTGGGATGGTTATGTAGATTGAATTTTGACTGAACCTTCTATTTTGTCGCTTACTTTGTTTATTTTCTATATTTATCCTGTTGTGTTGATTTAGGTTGACTTATAAGTGGATAAAAACAAATGTCATCACGATCGTATTTTTGAATCGTGACAGTATCGAATTTTAAATTTTAAATTTTGATAGTTGATATCTACTTTCTATTACCAATTTATAAATCATTGGGAATATCAAAATATATCTGCATATCATTCGATTTATTTATAGTTGATGAGTAGTAATTATTTTCTAGCTTGTCACTTGAACTTGAAACCTCAAGAAAAATTTTAAAATCCCTTGCCACTAAATCAACCTCTATTTTTAAGCTCAAGTGGTTCAAAATATAAATATATGCATAAATAGGTTTAAGAATACCTTATATATATATAATATAATTTTTTGTAAAGGAATTTCACCCTCTAGATCTACACATTATATATTTTATACTTGTAAATTAATTTTGTTAAGAAGAGGTCATGACTAGAAACAACTCCAAACTCATGTTTGGTTTCATATGAAGGATGTACTACTTCGAAAAAATTCTGCACTTATTGATATAATAGAATGTGCTCCTTCCAAAAAGTACCGCTAACTTAAAAGTGGTAGATCCAAATGTAAGATTTATACTTACAATTATTGAATAACAGATTCTATATCAAATTACTTAGGAAAAGAAGTTATGGTAAGATGAAAGATAAGCATTTCTCATCTGATCCAATGGAAGATGTTCCTGTAGAACGTGCAAAAGATTAGAAGTTGATAAAATTAAAAGATGATCCTTCTATTAAAAAAACACAAGCAAAATGTGAACCTACTAGGCTTAAAAAAAGCTTTCAATGTTTCAAAAGGAATTGAACCAATGTAGAATTTGTCTATGTTTTAGAAAAATAAAATGGATAAACTCAAGATGCAAATGAAGCAGGGAAATACGCCAAAAAGATCTAGTAGTCAAGAACTGCATCCAATTCGAGAAGTGAATTTAATTTGCTACTAACCCAAAAATGAATGTGTAGGCAGATTTATTCATAAGGTCACTTTTAGTTATCCAGTGTGAAGACTTCAAGATAGAAAACCAAAATGTTACAATTCCTAAAGGAAGGAGAAGTGTTGAATATTTGCTTTATAATTGCTAAGTCTTTTACTATAGTAATTTTATTAAAATAGACTTGGTCAACTAATTGAACCTAGTATATAGGAATTGATTTCTAGTTGAATTTAAAATTAACTATGTTTTTTAGACTCTAGGTGTTTGTTATTTTTCAACAGATTTTCTTGCTTATTTTTAATTTGAAGTTAGTATTCTACTATAAATGATAGTGTTAGATTGTAGTAAAAAATTCTAATAGAACTTTGATTTTTATTTTTAAAGTAGTGTTGTTGTTGTTGCTGCTGATGATGACAAAGATGATGAGGAGGAGGAGAAGGAAGCAAAGCAGCACCCCCTTGACAATACTTTTATGCAGGTCACTTCATAAATCATTATCTATGAGCATGTGGCAAAAAGAATCCATGAACAATTCACCTACCAATAACAACCATCACATTTCACGATTATTGTTTTTTTTTTTCTTTGGATCATATTAAAAAATTGCATTTCAAATTTATTTGAGGAAAATTAGAATGTGTCAACTAAAGCTCATCATGAACTAAACCTCTGAATTTTTCTACCTAACCTACCCAAAGACACACCACATTTCCACTATATCTGAAATGAAAACACCATGAAGCCGACAGTTTTATACTTACTGATGATAGATCATTATCGTCGGACACTTTCTCCTGGATAGATGGTATAATTAAAGACCATGAAGGGAATTGGATTATGGAATTTACAAAAAGATCAAGGTCCTCATACTCCTATCACTATTTACAGGAATTAATATTTTCTTATACCTTTAGCTTATGACTGTTGGAAATTGAAACAGACTGTTTGAGAGATAATCCAAATGCTTAATAGCGATAATGATTTACACTCACCGTGATAGCTAATTGCAGGTACTTTATCATTAAGCTGAATAGCCCAAGAATCAAGCATATCTTCAAGGAAAAAATTCATTTGGCCAATGAACTCGCCAAATATAGAAGGGAGCAGCAACTTAAAGCAATATGCAACCTTTTGAACTACCACTGACATGTTATGGTCATATATATGTTTTCTATGATGACGCCAAAGGAAGAACTAGCAGCCACAGAATTTTTAGGCACTCTTTTGCTCTTTCGGATCCTACAATGGGAATTCTTACTAATGAATTCTATGATCAAAACTTTTGTTGTAATCATGATTGTGTTTCATGAAGATTTAGAAGTCTTAGTAGCTTAGCATAAACTCCCCCTAGAGACAAAATAAATACGGGCATGAGTATTCTCCTAGCACTATGTGACTCTTTTCATAATATATTCTTGTTATAAAAAAAAAAAAAAGAATTGTCACTTCATACTTGTATTTTCACCATTTTTTCTTTTGAAAAATTGCATTTTTAATTAAGTGAACAATTGCCTATTCTAATTAAACAATGAAATTTATTTATTTGTCTGCCCGTCGTATATAGTTTGATTTATTTGAAAAAAAAATGAAACCAACGATAATGGCATTCATCTTGATTAGTTAATATATAAGTTGAACTGTGCAGAGATTTAGACGCAGCACTACATTAATTCTTAAGTTGTTAATTTAGTTGGATAATTTGAAAAAAATGTGAAGTAAGAACTGTATGGGATGTTTTTGATATTTTATACCCCATACAAAAGTGTTACAAGACTAGTATTCCTTCCTTTTTTTATGGACAACACAACTACCTTTTTATCCCTCTATGCCTCAAATATTTGTCTCTCAACTTTTTTCTTTTTTTTCTTTTTCTATTATCTTTTTTTATTCTTATTTTTCTTTTACGGCCGGACCCTTCCCCGAAACCTGCACATAGCGGGAGCTTATTGCACCATGCTGTCCTTTTCTTTTTTTTATTTTTTTTCCCAACCTTTATTTTTAAATTTTTTGTTTTTTCTTGTTATTTTTTTCCTCTCATCTTCTATTTTTTTTTGTTTTTTCTCTGTATTTTTTTTTTCTCTCTGTTTTAATTTTCTTTTTTGTTTTGTATTTTTGTTTTTATTTCTTTTTCTTTTTTCTAAATCTTTTTTTTTTTTTGGTTTTTCGTTTCTCTTCTAAATTATTTTTTATTTTATTTTTTTCAATCTTTATTTTTTTTCTCTTTTCTCAACCTCTTTTTTTCTTTTCTTTTCTTTTCTTCCGAATACAAGTTACGTTTCATGGGCAAGACTTGACACTATTTTATTATATTTAATTTATGAGTTAATTTATAATTCTTGTCTTAAAAGCGAGACTTAGCTTAAGCATTTCCAAATAATAAGTTAGGGTTCATGTGCAAGATTTGACATTGCCACATTGTGTCTTAGTTTTTGTAATGTTCTATTCCTTTTGTTTTAGAGCAACACTTAACCCAAGGACTTTCAAACAATAAGTTACGCACCATAGACAAGACTAAATTTATGTCTCAATTTATGAGATATTCTATAATTCTTACCTTAAAGGCAAGACTTATCTCAAGTATTTTCAAACAAGAAGCTAGGCCCTACATGTAAGACTTGACACGGCCACATTATGACTTGATTTATGAGATGTCTTTTAATTCTCGCCTTCGAGGTAATATTTCACCTAAGGACTTCCAAACCACAAGTTACGTTCATTGGGCAAGAGTTAATATTACTACATTGTATCTTGATTTATAAAATATTTTATATTTATCTTAGAGGCATGACTTACCCTAAGGACTTTCAAACAAGAAGTTGTAACTCAAGGGCAAGAGTTGACACTGCCACATTGAGTCTTCATTTATGAGATGTTCTATAACTCGTCTTAGAATCAAGACTTATCACAAGGACTTTCAAACAGTAAGTTGTGCCTCATGGGTAGGTGTTAACATTCCCACGTTATATCATGATTAATGATATGTTCTATAACTCTTTTCTTGGAAGCAAGACTTAGCCCAAAGACTTTCAAATAAGTTAACACCCCATGAGCAAGAGTTGCAATAGCACGTTATATTGATTTGTGAAATACTCTATAACTCTTTCCTTAGAGACAGGGCTCAACTCAAGGACTTTCAAATAAGCGGGGGCACATGGGAAAAGGTTTACATTACTACTTTCAAACCGCAAGTTGCGTGTCATGGGCAAGAATTAACACTACCACAATGTGTCTTAATTTGTGGGAAGCTCTATAACTTTTACCTTAGAGGCAAGACTTAACTCAAAGACCTCCCCAATAAGTTACGCCCCATGAATGAGTTAACGCTACTTCTTTGTGTCTTAATATATGAAATACTCTATAACTCTTGTGTTGAAGGAGAGTTATGCCCCACAAACAAGAATTGACATTATCGCATTCTATTTTGATTTATGAGATGTAAGTCTTGCCTCTTCCAAAAAGACTTCCAAACAAGTCGCTCCCTTAAATTTACATTAATGTAAGAAAAAAAGTAAAAGATGAGGAAAAAACGAAGAAAAGACATAAAAGAAAATAATAAAGATCCAAAAAACATAAGATTTAAAAAAAAGGAAAAGGAAAAGAAAATAAATCGAAAAACGGCAGAGACTAAGGAAAAAGAGAATGAGAAGAAAAAAAAGGAAAAAGAAATGTTTAAAATAAAAAGTAAAAGGAAAAGATGAAAGAGAAATTAAGAGACAAATGAACATGAAAAGTTGTGGCTTAAAGGGAAAAAATTGAAAATGAGAAAGAAGAAAAAAGGAAAAAAAGGAAAAAAAGGAAAAAAATATAAAAAATACAAGTTGGGATACGGCGTAAAGAGGTAAAAGTATATTTACAAACAATAAGGAGGCTAATTTTTAAATACTTTTCTTATGAAAAATAAAAAAATCAAAACCATTCAGTGAGAAGTGAGACACCCCATGCAGTTTCCTGATGGTAAAATTAGTTAACCCATCCAATTGAGTCCAAATGCCCCATTTGCTAGCCCTTTAAATCATATCCAGTACTCTACTTTTATGAGGTAATTACTTTAAAAACAAAACGGCTAAAGTTCAACATTTGAGATAGAAAGTGCAGAGATAAATGTCAATCACTTCCGGGGAGTTCCATCGGATGCATGTTTACAAGCTAGTGATGCAGAGATGGAGACTAAGCAATTATCTATATATATCTCTAAGGTGATTAGAAGTATTGCGACAAGCAAGCTCCTACTGATGACGAATATCAGACTCAAATCACTATCTACAAAACTTCCTTTCGAGTGTTCAAAGCTCAAACTCATACTCCCAAAAATTAATTGCATGAATGCAGACAGAAAAAGCTAAATGACTCTGCGTACAGAACGACAAAGCAAACTTTCTCCAAAATGGTCAGAAGAAGCTTTACTGCTTACTTCACTTTCTAACACTAGTTCCAACTCGTGGCTTGCCTTTAACCTCAGACTCCTGCATGAAAAATACAATAAACAAATCACTTATAGCTGTAAACACTAATATACTTCTTTTTCTTCCTTTTGGGAACATATATAGTTCAAATATTAAGAAACTACGGGTTCAATTTAAGGATTATACCTGTGGGAAGTGCAAGTAAATGTATGTTTTTGCAGTTGATGGATTGTGATTTTCTGCACCCTTGCTCCAATCATAACAAACCTAAACACAATCGGATAAACAAATAGAAAACCGAAGCAAATGGGCATGCAGGGCTAAGACCAAAAAGAGGCATTCTGCATCCATGGTGGCACACAGAACACACCCTTGAGAGACGATGAATGTGAACTACAAAAGATATTTATAGTAGAGGTTAACCAAAAACATACTGCATATGCATAAATTGAACCATCATTGTTGAACGCACTGCAAGGGATGGGTTGGCTGCATCTTGACATTGCCTAAAGGAAAAAAACACAAATCATAGTGGAAGATGTCAAAAGTTGAAGCTGCTATAAATGCAAATATAAATTTCTTGTGTTCTTGCACTACTAAAGAATTATAACATGCTATGAAGAATGAGCCATTGTCAACATGCTAGCGTCACTGAAAATCATGCCAGCGTTCCATTTGATATCACTATTTGATTGACACGGATTTAAGTTGTCAAATTTGACAATGGAAAGTATGTATATGTAATCAACTCCAGGTCATTTTTGGGTTTTCACGCCATTTTCGTATTTAGAGCCTAAATTTGTTGGTTTTGTGACAAAAGTAGGGATGTGCCAACACCGAATAGACAAATAAATCAAACTGATAAAAATGCTATTGGGTTATCGGATCAACGGTTTTTCAATGGTTTTTAAAAAAAATAACAAGGTTATTGATTCGGTTTCGGTGTGTGTGTGTTTCAATGGTTTTAAAAAAAATAGCAAGGTTATTGATTCAGTTTCGATGTGTGTGTGTAATGCTAAAAATGCTATTGGGTTATCAGATCAACAGTTTTTCAACGGTTTTTAAAAAAAATAACAAGGTTATTGATTTGGTTTTTGTGTCTGTATGTGTGTGTGAGTTGATTTTCTTTTGATCTTAGATTTTCTTTTATATGACATCAATATGGTAACTTTCTAGTTGGGAGTTGGGTTAGGTGAGGTAGTAGTTAGGTTATGTGTTTACTTACGCCCATCTATAGCTTATTTGTAGCTTTGCTAGACTATCCTTATGTTTGTGTGCTTTATAGTTTACTTATCTTCATTTAGTGTTCGTTTTCTTATCCATACATTAAGGTAACCAGAATATGGCCCCCCTTTCAAGGCATCATATCCATTGTATCGCGAGGATCTGAGGCATGTGACCTGTTCTTGTCATATTCGCTTTTATTAGTAATTTTGTGTATAGCTAGCTTTACTGTTGTTTCTCTTTATGGCCTTTAATAACCTGATTCCTTCTTTATCATTTGTAGTAAGCTTTGTTTCCCATCCTGCCTTGTAGGACTAGCTTAGATGTTACTCACACTTACCTGCCTTTTGTGACTTGTTTAGCTTAGACTCCTTTTTATTGTATTTATATTTATATCTTATATGAGCCCAGTCGGATCTATGATACCGTTGTTTTTGGTATTCATGCTATGCTTCTGCATCTTTTTTGCAGCAGATCCTGAGTTATCGCCTTTGACGCTAATCTTTGTGCAGAGCTTTTGGATATTTACACTTTGGGTGAGCTCTTGACGACCGGAGTTGGTCCACTTCTCTTCTTTTATACCTGTCACTATTGTACTTCATAGACAACTTTGTATATATTACTTTTGTACCTAATTTGTACTCCTGTTATTTAGTGGCTCTTGTACTATTTGATACCAAAACATGGGATAGATAGTGTCTATTCAGCCTTCGGGAGAGCTCTTGGCGACCGGAGCTGGTCCACTTCTCTTCTTTTATACATGTCACTATTGTACTTCGTAGACGGCTTTGTATATATTACTTTTGTACCTCATTTGTACTCCTGTTATTTAGTGGCTCTTGTACAGTCTGATACCAGATCATGGGATAGGTAGTGTCTATTTATGTGTGTATATCTCTCTTCCATTCTGTTTTCTCTTGCTTTTCTTCCATTCTTTACCTCATGTATGTCTGTTATACTCCCTTATTCTTGGTTGTGGCCTGTTAATTGTCGTTCCATGCTACAGGTTGGCTTACCTACTAAAGATTTGATAGGTGCCATCATGACCTGAGAAACTGGATCATGACAGTATAGTAATAATTAAAAAGTTGTTTGATAAAGAAAATATACATCTAAGGTTAAAAATTTGGAGAGAGTAGGAATTTGAATTCTTGAAAGTTGTGAAAGTTGAATAAGAATGTCGAACCCTGAAACATTTAGGATGTCCTAGAATAAAAAGTGCCATCTAAAGCAAGGATAGAACTGTAAATTGGAATGAAACGGGTTAAGAGGACCAAAATGACATTGATAATTCATGCAGCTGACACAATTACTTGGGATTGAGGCATCTTTGTTACTTGTACAGAGAATCAACCAGAGAACTCAAGCAGCAGAGAGAAAAAGAGAGCTGCAAAAATAAAACTCTCTTCACATGTTTTGATTTGTTGTTTTTTTATATTTTTCTTTTTCACCTGTGACTCGTACATCACAATTTGAAGAAAGCCATAAAAGTTTCTTGATGAGGAAGACAATTTGTATCTTAGTCGATAAAAGGTACCAGAGGACATAACATAATGGTCTCCTCACAGATGAAAGCATTTCCTTTACTTCACAAATTACTATCTGCTAAAATTTATTGGTCACCTGACAGACTATAAAGTTATAAATTTTGCATGATAGAAAGTGATACAGCTGATGTGTACCAAATGATACACAGGAAGATGCGAGAAATCCTTGAATCTCCTAGATTGGAAAACCTAATATTCAGAAAGATCTACGTCGACCAAGTAAGGTCTTATAGAGCAATCCTCTTTCACAACATGAAGATTTTTATTTTCTCATAACCAGATGAAAGAAATGATTATTTGGGTTTTAATGCCCAGAAATAGGCTACTCTTGACGAAGAAGGATGTTTTATTGATTTCATGCTGATAAATGTATGCCAGTTCCATTCATAAAGAATACATGCTAGAAATCATTCAAAATAAAGAAATGACTGAACTTCATAGAAATTAGCACTAGAAAAGGTCAAGGATACCTTCAGCCTCTGTTTGCTATCTTTGTCCCAAAAGTTGAAGGAACCATCAGATCCCGCAGTTGCAAATGTTCCATGCGTCTGGTTGAGGCAGATGTAACACATGACAAACGAGTTGAAGTAGAAATTGTAGTAGCATTTAGCATTAGTATAAAGTCTATTAGACAATGACAAATTCGCTGAAGACCAACTTTAAGAAGCTAGTCCCATGTTGGGTTTATCAACTTTATGTTCAGTTTCGCTTATTAACACAAGCTTGCTGTATACTTTCAGGTCTCTTGCTCTTACACTAAGCAGTTTGCCCTACTCCAGCTAATCTAAGAGCACCAGTCTAAAGGTGAGGACGATTGAAATGGCACAATTATAAAGCTTCTATATTTTTAATTACCCACGACCAGAAATGTACATGAACCATATATAAGCTCCTTCTAACAATAACTTGCTAAAAATTGTCTACACAGCATTTGACTGGCAATTTCTCTCTGTCAACACTATATCCACCAGACATTAGAAAATAGGATATGAGTGACAGCTACACATCCTCTACCTCCCAAAGGATGAAATATCAGGAGACAGCAAAATTTATAGAGAACGAGGCTGGAGGACAGCAACGAATAAAAATATAAAAAAGAGAAAAGATCTTACAGGGTGGAAGTTCAGAGAGTTGACTGAGTAAATTTCATTGCCCTCCCTGTGGCATTTGAATGTGAAGTTTTTACTTTGTTGCGAATCATCAAGATGATGCACACCAACCCGTCCTTCAATAGAGCCAACCTGAATATACCATGTAAATATTTAATGATACATGTCTCAATGAAACCAGAACACAGATGCAGCTGATAAATGTAGTCACAATATCAGTAAAACCCAAATGCACTATAAAACTCATTTTAAGAAAATAACTAGAGTAGATTCAGTACAAGTAGGGGTGGGCATTCGGTTTTTTGAATTTCGATTCGGTTTTCGGTTTTGTGAAACTAATAACCTAACCCGAACGAAATAAATTCGGTTTGGTTCGGTTTTCGCAATTTCGGTTCGATTTTTCGGTTCGATTTTTCAGTTTGGGCCTTAAAATATTGAGTTTTCTTTTTATCATGGCTATAAATTATAATTTACCTGAAAAGATAAATGTACAACTTCTTTTTATGATGGGCAATAATATACAACTTCATTTTATGAAATGAGAGTTGAGATTTGAGAAGGAGAAGATAATTAATTATAATGGGCTAAGTCACTGGGCCAGGTAAAGAAAATTATAATGGGTTGCTCAACTGAATTATAACAGCTCCTAATTATATGAATATAATTCGAGTTTTGATTAACCGAAATTATGTATTTCAAAAACCGAAACCGAACCCAAAAATCGAATAGTTTAAAAATAAGAACCGCACCTGCCCGAAATAACCGAATAACTAGTTTGATTTTTTAATCGGTTATCTTTTAGGCTGTCTAAGAAGGAATTCCTTCTTAAATCAAACTTTTAGGCTGTCTCTTTGCTGTTCATCTTTAGTTTGATTCAAGGAGGAATTTGTATCGGCTGAAAATATTAAGCTCTGAGATCATTCTACTAATTGCACACCTTGTATGGACTCTAGCATAAGCATAAGGTGGGCAAAATTAAGAGACTGAGCAATTTAACATAGCATACACGAGAAGGAATTAGATCATGCAGCAACAAAACTACACTATAAAATAGCTACTCACCAAGAAACCTTGTTGATCAGGAAAGGCAGCTAAACACCGAGTCTGATACTTTAAGGGTGAGATTATTCTCTTGAACTCAGTCTGTAACAATTTAAAAAAAAATATAAGTTTTTAGCAATTAGAAGGGAATGCTAGTAATATGTGGATGCTGCAGAATGATTAAACTTGAATATCCAACAACAACAAAATTTTGCAAGTATAAACTTGGCTTTACTAAAAGGTGTGGTAATAAGGAAAATGTTTTCCATGGAAATGTTAAATGATTAATACTTGAATATCCAACAATAACAAAATTTTGCAAGTATAAACTTGACCTTACTAAAGGTGTAGTAGGAAGGAAAATGGCTTCCATGTAAATGTTTTCCTAGAAAATATTTTCTTCGAAAACAGGTGAATTTCATACTAATTTTCTAGTGTTTGGTAATTAAGCAAAAGGATACTATCCTAAGAGAATTTATATATAATCTAGCAAAACAATATTGAGGTAAGAAAGGTGGGGGTCAAGCCGTCAAAGGTGGGGTTGGGGGCGTTGCGTGGATAGGAAGAAGACAACGAACTTGGAATGTCACTTATTGAAATTGTTTTCCTTACTTTCATTGGGGAAATGTAACTTGTTTCCTAGAAAAAATAATTTTCAATATATTTTGACCACCCAAACATCAGAAAACTCCTCCATACCAAACATATCCTAACTTATTTCTAGAATCTAATAAGAGAAGCATGTAATATCCTCAAGTTTTCTCTCCTTTTTTTTTTCTTTTTTTTTTGATAACGTAGTGCCCGGATCAGCTTTCGTGCACCTTGACTAAATCCACGGAATACCTGTCACCTCCCATCAGAGAAACTTTATCCACCAAGACTAGGGCAGATGAAAAGAATCATCTAGAATTTTTTGTCTCTACTGGAATTTGAACCTGAGACCTCAAGTTCTTAACTTCACTTCATTGACCACTAAGCCACACCTTGGGTGCTTTCCTTTTTTTTGTGTGTGTATCTGTGGGTGGGGGGGGGGGTTGGTAGAGAGAGGGGGGAGGAAGGGGATAACCCAAAGAAAAGAGGGAATTGGTTGGTAATCATATACTTATATTACTACTGTTATTACTCTTATCATGGAGTGACCTGGCCCCTAGTCCCCTACAACTGTTGTAGGCCCATGAAACCAGAGATGTCTTGAACAAGAGCACTCCATCCCAGAACTTGAAAATGAACTGCTTAGTCACCTTTTATTTTTGGTATAATCATACTTTACCTATGGAACTGGGGACATCACTCAATTTTTAGATAGCTTATGAGGTAGATAGGTGGTAAGAGATTTTTCTTCTATCCCTCTACACTTGTGATTTAATTAATGTTGAAGTACAATATCGGTGTATTTCTTGTTTATAATACCAGTTGACTTTCTCCAAAAAAAAAAATTGTAGAAACCTCCAAGACTTTCTCACGTCTCCAGTAAATCATAACCAGATGGAATAACTGTAGCAATAAATGCAACTGCTGGAATGTACTTCCAGTGCAGTTAATATCTTCGGATATAGGGCACACTCCAATAAAAAATGAATTCCCTGACCTTTTCCAATTCGTCTCTTGACCTGATCCTATAATTTGCAGGTTGTAGTAGTGGAACTTGGAAGATTCTGGAGGAATTGCCAAGATTTATGTGGCCGAGTGGGGGAGGGGGGGGGGTGATTAATGGCATTGTCAAGGTAAAACAATGCACAGTGACAGTTGATAAAAATGAGATACCTGGTGAAAGAAAACAGATTGGTTCCCTGCTCACTCTTGCCAAGAAAACTTGAATAACTCTGGGAACTTAATAAAGCCCTGAAATGTCCCTTGCTTCAGTTGGACAGCTTTTCCTGGGGCTTGGTTTACTGACAATCCAAGGATCTACTTCTGTTGAGTCTTGTTACAAAGAATGTCGAGGATGTCTTGTCTGGGATATCTCTAGACTCTACATGCCTAGAGTGGACTATGCCTTACACTCATAGAGATGCACGTAAGGTGGTGACGTCGGAAGGTGAGCAAATCGATTAGAAGAACATGTGTCATACTATTTCAGGCAGCATTCAAAGGACCTCCGAAGGACGATCAGAGATCTTACAATGGAATAATTTAGACCTCATCCCTCTTTTTTTGATGAAATAATCGGTTCAATTAAAGTCATCAAGCAGATGCAAGAAGTACATGAAAGAGTCCGAGCAAAAGAGAGTTTTTTAGGACTATTACAGTGAGTCCTATACTAACGATAAGGGGCTAACAAAATTCAAAAAGTTGTCTGGCGAGTTAACAGGGGTTAAATTACTCCAGCTAGCTGCTATAGCAAAAAATAACACACTTAGCCTTGAGACTGCGATTAGGAGTTGCTACTACACAAAAATAAGACACTTAGCCTTGAGACTGCAATTAGGAGTTGCTACTACACAAAAAATAAGACACTTAGCCTTGAGACTGCGATTAGGATTTGCTATTCCATCAAAACGTCTACAAGTCTTTTAGATCCTCACTCCCTCTTTGAACATCAAAGTTTTAATGAATGTATTTCTGGTGTAAATTCACATATGTAAATGGTATAGATGATGTTTTAGATTGGATTAGCTCTTTAAACTTTGCTTCAGTTTGGCTTTTTAACCGCTGCATCTTCAGGGTGCATTGGTTTAATGAAAAACATTGATTTCTACATCATCCAAAGAAACATGCACCCAAGGTTGTTGCCTAGAGGTCAATGGAGTGGGTTGAGCACCATGAAAGCTCACTCTTAAGTTCAATCCCCAGTAGGGAAAAAAAACAGTAGATGATTTTTTCTTTCTGTCTGTTTTAGTCTTGGTGGACAGAATTATCTAGTACCTGCTGTTGGTGGATGGTGGCAGGTGTCCGTCTCGTGGAATTAGACGACGTTCCGTGCAAACTAGCACGGACACCACGGTTAACTCAAAAATTTATACACACACACATATATATATATATATAAAGAAACATGACATTAGTGCACAAAAACAATTGCACGAAAGCATTTAATCTCTAATAAAGAAACTTCATAAAACTGTCTTACAAACAATAAATTGCTGCTTTAGGAGTTGTGGACAAAGATAAAAAGGCAATACCATCAGAAATATCCACTATGCTATAAAATAATTAACAATGAAGTCATCATATAATAGTACAGAATGTGTTATATATGTATTGCCAGCCAACAGTACTAATTAGCTAAGAAAAAAAATAAACTAATTTCTCACAGGTAGGAAATCTAGCTGCTAAGATCTGTCCGATGACTCCAATTATTCGATAAAAATGACGAGAAATACCTGAGGATTCTGCAAATTGAAAACTATAAGATTTCTATCAGTTGTGCCAGCAACCATCAAAGGATGTTTCACTGTAAGTGCATAGCAGCGCTCAGGAAGTTGTTGGACATGTGCTGGATTTGGCTGTCTCAAATCCCAGTACCTGCAAGAAAATTGTGCCCAGGATTACAAGGCTGTATACAATGTTCATCACAGAACTGAATCCTGGCATTGATCAACATATTTTATTTTAAAGAAAGGAAATATTAGCCTTTGAACCCCAAAAAATACAACCTTAGAGTCTAGAGAAAGCAGATACTTGATTGACTACATATACGACTTAAGTGTGCAGGTAAGTGAAATGAAAACCCCCCACCCTAGAACGATGCACTATTTTAAGTAAATTAACACCAATTTGTTTACTACATGAATCATCTTTTCATTAACCAAACAAAGATTTGAGACTCAGATTCCCAGTCACCCACAAAATAATGAAGCTGGTTGTACTAAGCCTTCATTTGTTTTCACTTAACAAGGATATGAATCAGAATCGTTGAAGTCCCAACCCATTTAGTACATCTGTTTTTTTTTAGAACATACCAATTGATCTGAACAAACCAGACAAGTACTACCAAAGTTTTAACACCATTGAGACCTTAAAATACACTTCATTTGTTTTCACTTAACAAGGATATGAATCTGAATCATTGAAGGCCCAACCCATTTAGTACAACTCTTTATTTTATTTTTAGAAAATATCAATTGATCTGAACAAATCAGACAAGTACCACCAAAGTTCTAACACCATTCAGACCTTAAAATAAATGTCTTTTTCTATCTCAATGTCACGCTGGTGTTTTTCTTTTCACAAAACTAACACTTCGCCATCTCTCTCTTCCTATTATCATCCAGCCAAGCCAATTCTTTTCCTCTTAAACTGACAGGATATAAATATCCTGGCTGGGTACTCAGGATTCTCCAGTCTTTGTCTTTATCTGTATTTTAATGGTAGATTCAGTTTTGAGATTAGGGATTCACAAGTTCTCTCTTGAAATGTGATTCGATAAGACCAGTGGCTAAATAGAAGGAGACGTCAGGAAAAATAGAGGGTTTGGATGGGGTGGATAATTAAAATACAAAGAAGAGAGTTACGGATAGTTTGAGAAAAGTTCTGTTTCGAGTATTCTTTAAGATACTTCTTTGATGGTGGCGGCAGCTAAGCAATTCTCCAATCTACTATCACAGAATTGTTTAACATTCCCCTCCACCTCATATCTTGCAAGCTTCGACTATGTTGCAATTGTAATTGTGAGTATTTCGGGCTTGTTGAGAAGTCTTATGTTTCCAGGTGAATGAGGATTGACATATGACCTTCTCAAAAAAAGGATTGAGTTATGACCAGGATAAATGGTTGAGTTGTATAAGCTTCCGTCCTAAGTACTAATTAACAACGTAATATGTGACTTTTGTTAATCGACCATCAACTGAGAAGCTTTGGTTGCCTGGACTTATTTGTTCTTGATCATATATAGTTGGTTTTTCCAGACCAGATTTGGGTTACTGCATTTCTCAAGCAGTGAGATTCATATATTCTTTGATTTAGAGGATTTAGAGGGTGTTTGGATTGACTTTTTAAAAGCAGCTTATAAGCTAAAAGCTAAAAGCTAGGATTTCTAGCTTTTGGCGTCTAGCTTATTTTTATCATTTTGACTTAATACAAAGTGCTTACAAGAAATTTTTAATTTTACCCAAACACTTCAAAAGTGCTTAAAAGATATTTTGGCATTAAAGCACTTAAAATAAGCCAATCCAAATAGACTCTTACTTCAGTTCATGTTTTCAAATCAAATTTGGGTTAATTTAGTTCTCAAGAGGCAATAGTATTTCATTTATATCCTTAAATTTTACAATATATCCTAAATGATAAGATACTCTTGTTAAAGTTAAGATTCTTTTTTTTATATTTATGGATATAATATTTAACCACATTTTTGTTTGAATTGTATATTTATGGTGCTTAAATAGAAGTAAATTTCCACACAGTTAATCATTCCGTTTCCAATCTAAAGGAAACATCTCAACATTCAGATGTTTATTAAGATTCAACCCTCTTAAAATTTTAATGAAACGATGGTCCCTAAGATTGATATTTTTGAGAAAACCGATGCAGCTTCGAATTCCACTTACCTCAGTGTCTTATCCCAGCTTCCTGTAACCAAGAGATTCATCTCTGGGATCCAAGCCAATTCCTTGATGGGGGCTTCATGCATGGCTACTGTTACGGGTTGACTACCAGATAGCGGCCACATTTTCACTTGCTTGTCACAACCTCCAGAGAAGAACGTTGTCCCATCATCCTTCCAAGTTGAGCATAAAACCTGCCAGAAATAGATTGTATATAGCTAATAAATCCAAGATATACAGCAAGAGAAGTAAATTACCAGGAAAATGCTCATATATTACCGGCTGTTCATGTGATATAGAGGCCTTGGGTACAGTTCCAACATTGGTTCCATTTCCCATCACTTCCCAACATCGTACCTAGAAAAGCTCACAGAATAAGATTTCCAGTTCCACCTAATAAACAAAACCATCTAGAAATAGAAGAGAGACGGTTTTACCTTAATATTATCACCACACCACCCTCCGCCCTCCACCCTCCGGTCCTAAAATCTTTCTGACATATGTATTTCTAATAAAACCCAATAAGTAGAGTAACTACCTTGGTCATCCCTTGATGTCGACCCAAACAACAACAAGATACCCAGCATATTCCGACACACCGTGGGATCTGGATAGGGTAGAATGTACTCAGTCCATACCACTACCTAGGTCAGGTAGAGAGGCCGTTTCCGGAAGACCCTCAATTCAAGATAGTACAATATACAAAATATAAAATACAAAATAAAATATAAAATATAAATACAAAGTATAAAAAACGCTTAATATACTTGCACGATATAATGGGAAGAAAAATAAACAACAAGCAATAAAACAATAAGATCAATAAGGTAAAGATAAATGCAAGGCTGTCAATCCATATTAGTAACCTCACACTACATGGAGCAACAAACCTACCCAAAACTCTGGGAGCCAGACTCTACACATAAGGTACTATGACTCCTAAGTCCCTACGACAGCAAACCTACCACCCAACAAAAATAACCACAAACCTACTTACCTACAACCCTAATACTCGTCTTCCGCAACTTTCTATCTAGGGTCATGTCGACGGTTAGCTGAAGCTTCTTCTAGTCCTATAAAATTACTTTCTCTCCAATGTTTTTCGGTCTACCTTTTTCTATCTTGAACTCATCTAACACCAACCTCTCACGCCTCCATACAGAGGCATTCGTATCCCCCTAAGCACATGCCCGAACCATCTCAACCTCACCTCCCGCATCTTATCTTCCAGCGCACTCACCCCAACCATACCTCTAATAACCTCATTCCGGATCCTATCATACCTAGTAAACCCACACATCCATTGCAACATCCTCATCTCCGCCACCTTTAACTTCTGCATGTGAGACTTTTTAACTGACCAACGCTCTGTCTCATACAACGTAGCTAGTCTAACTGCCACTCAGTAAAACTTACCTTTCAGTTTAAGTGGCACTTTCTTATCACACAAAACCCCAGATGCGAGCCTCCATTTCATCCACGACGCACCAATACGGTGGAAAATATCCTCCTCAATCTCCATATTACTCTGGATCATCGACCCCAGATACCTAAAACTATCTTTCTTACAAATAGTCTAAGTAACCAACTTCATTATCACCTCCTCCTCCTCCTCCTCCTCCTCCTCCTCCTTCTCCTCCTCCACCTCACTAAACTCGCACTCCGAATACTCCTTCTTGAACATGCTCAATTTAAACCTTTTTGGCTCAAGAATTTCTCTCCAAACCTCCAACGTGGCATTAACTCCTATTCGGGTTTCGTCAATCAAAACTACGTCATCCGCAAACAACATACACCAAGGTACCTCACCTTGAATTTTCGGCGTCAAAGCATCCATCACCAATTTAAATAAAAATGAGCTAAGGGTCGATCCTTTGTGCAACCCTATGACAACAGAAAAATGATCCGACTCTCCTCCCATAGTTTGAACACAAGTTTTAGCCCCATCATAAATATCCTTAATCGCTCTAATGTACGTCACCGGAACACCTCTAACCTCCAAACACCTTCTTTCTAGAGACTTTATCGTAAGTTTTTTCTAGATTGATGAAAATCATGTGTAAATCCTTCTTTCTTTTCTTGTACTGCTCCACCAATCTCCTGACAAGGTGTATCTCCTCCGTAGTAGAGCGACCCGGCATGAATCGAACTGATTCTCAAAGATAGTCACTGTCTTCCTCAACCTCAACTCCACCACCCTTTTCCACACCTTCATTGTGTGACTTAGCAACTTAATACTCCTATAATTGTTGCAATTTTGGATGTCACCCTTGTTCTTGTACTGGGATCACTGTACTCCATCTCCAAGCTTCAGGCATCTTCGTCGTCCTGAAAATAACGTTAAACAACTTGGTTAGCATGCAATGCCATCCCCTCTAGAACTCTTCCAAAAATCCACCAAAATCTCGTCTGGCCAGTCGCTCTACCCTTATGCATCTTGCAAATAGCGCGCTTAACCTCCTCCAACCTAATACTCCTACAATAACCATAATTGCGGCATCTCTCTGAGTGCTCCAAATCACTTAGCACGATATTTGTCTCCTACATCGTTTAAAAGCTTATGAAAGTATGATTGTCATCTCTTCTTAATGTGGACATCTTCTACCAAAACATTATCATCCTCTCCCTTGATACACTTCACTTGGTCAAGGTCACACGTCCGTTGCTCCCTCGTCTTGGCTACCCTATATAATTTCTTATCTCAGCCGGTGACCTCAAATTCGTCATAAAAGTCTCTCAAAAGCAGTTGTCTTATCTGTCGGAACCGCTAACTTCGCCTCCTTTCTTGCCTTCCTATACTCCTCCCTACTCTGCCTCTTCTCCTCCTCAGTCTTACTCTCCACCAACTTCGCATAGGCTCCCTTCTTCGCCTCTACCTTTACTTTAACTTCTCCATTCCACCACCAGTCCCCTCGACATCTACCTGAACGACCTCTTGAGACACCAACACCTCTCTTATTATGTTCCTGATGCAACTGGCAGTCTTCTCCCACATATTGTCTACATCCCTACCACTCTCTCATGGCCCTACCACCCCAACTTCTCCTTATCTGTAAGGTGCTGGTCATCGTCAAGCTTCTCCATCTGATCCTAGATCATTCACAACACTATTTCCTCATCATCTAGACCCATTTAACAGATAAAATGAGAACTTCTAAACATCTCTGTCTCTGTAAAACACCCGACCCCACTACCTCATTTTGATGAAAAATCAATTAAATATTCTTTGTCCATACTAGTAGTTAGAGTGTTGCTCCTATAGTTGTTGTCTTCGATATATGTTAATATTTGTTGTTTCTTGTACTTCAAGATACCATATTATTTTATTGCAGTCACTATCCTATTACTATTTGTTGTTTTTGTTACTATATGCTACTTTGTATTTTTGTTACTTCTTTGTCTAGATAGCTATGAACTTTTTTTCCTTGAGTTGAGGGTATATTGAAAATATTTTCTCTACTTCTGAGGTATAAGAAAGGTTTGCAATAAACTCTATCCTCCCAAAACCAGTGGGAATATACCAAGTATGTTGTTGTTGTTACATATTGAGCTTGCCATGACTTCCTGTCACCCTTAGTTATCACATACTCCTAGGTATTGGATCCACAGGTAGGGTTATTTGCACAACTAAGAGATTTAACTTTTACAATATTATGTACACAAACCTATTTGGACAGAATATAGACTACAACCAAGGATTGATGATTAAAGAGCCTCGAATGCTTATCCAATGTTTTCATGCTCAAAAAGAAATATCAATCTAACTACACCTCAATCCCAATCAGTTCAGTTCAACTATATGGATCATTTATATACTCTCCGCCTTTCTGGTCTATTTAAGTTAGTTTCCTTTTTTTTTGTGTGTGTGTGTTTGATAGTTCGTTTCCTTTTTGTGTGTGTGATAGTTGTGGTGTATGGGTCAGCTCAAGTTCGTTTACTGGACTAAATAATTTATCTTAAGGGTTATCTAAATTTCACAGTTCTCCATTCAAAAAAAGTTAAAAGACCCATAAAGATTTTCTAATGAGGGGGGAAAATATCAACCGAAAGAAAACCAACCTGGTTATCCCATGAAGTAGCAACCAGAAGATTAGCCTTCGAACTGAAGCAGAGGCTTGATACAGAATCAGCAGGAGGTTGTTGAACCTTTTATCCAAAATGTTAATTAAAAATTTCAAGCATGAGAAAAAAAAATCACAAATTAGAACAACATGAAGTAAGACTATGATTAGTTTCTAGAGCAAGAAACTCCGCATTTATCTTCAACAACTAAAACTTTGTATTCCCTCTGTGACTGAAAGAATTGAGATTGAGAGCACGACGGCCAACACAAATGATTTTCAGTATTAGTGGAAGTACACATTCCTTTATTTAGTGTGTATATATATGTATCTATACATCTACAAATTTTAAACAAAAAACCTCTATATAACAAGTATACTTAAAAGTGTCAGAGATATCGGAATCAAAGGAAACATTGGTTAGACTTCCCAAGCGAACCAGATTGGGACAGAGAAACTTGGAAAAACAGATAAAAACTTGGAATAAATAAACCAAAATTGATGAAAGAATACCTCGGTAGACTTATTGGGATTTGTGTTGGCAGCAGCAGTGACACCGAATATCGACATTGAAGTTGCTTATGCTCAGATACAATGAACGCATTCAAAGGAAAAAAACACTGGGATTAACAGAATAGTAGTTTACAAGAAGATTGAGGATGTATTTTACTGATAAAAGGAAAAAACCAAGGAATCGAGACTCGTACAGTTTTAAAGCAAATCACTGTTAACCTTATAATATTCAAAAAATTAGCGTATACTTTAAGCGAAAGTTAGTATTTTTGCTCTCAATTTTATTCTCTTCCTAAATTTTTCTTTTTCTATATTTGATTAAATACAAAATTTAAGCCTATTAATTTGATTAAATGTAAAATTTCAAATATAACTTAAAAAATATATGCTATTTTATGTATTTTAATGTATGTAACACTGATTGAACTTGGAAAAGCAACCATATTTTTATATGTTTTATAAATATTTCAAGTTGTTAATCGTTGTGATTTATATTGCTCCCTTTTCCCAATTTATATGATAGAGATAAAATTTAAAAAATTAATCAAATTTATGTTATAATAATTAAATTATTTGCACTTATTTTAACTTGTTTTACAATAATTTAAACATTTCTGGGAAGTATAATATAGAAAGGTTCCAATTTCAATGAATATAATTTTTATTTATTCTGTGAAATTTTAAATTTGAGTCTCTCAAAATACGAAAAAAACATTAAATCTCAAAAATAAACTTAATAATGCACCTTCATCTCAATTGTAAGAGTCAATAAAAAATTTATATCTCTTTTAAAATACTTTAAGTTGATAACTATTATAACTTATAGTACTTCTTACGTCATTTTAAAATTATATATATTATTTTTTTTATCCGAAAGTTTGAGAAGCTTATTTTTCAAACTTGACTCTAAGCTCTTCAAACTCCCACTTAAATTGCTTATTTGCAATTGCTAAAACTGGAGAGACTTTCCCCGACTCATTATCGAGAGTCAATCCAACCTTTTATGTCTTTTGTATATTTTAAGTTGTTAATTATTGTAAGTTATAGTACTTTTTAAATCATTTCAATTTTATAAGTTACTTCCTCTATCTGAAACCGTCTCAGTTTTGAGAGTTAGCGGAATTTTATGTATGCCTTTTGAATACTTTAAATTATTAATTATTTTGATTTATATTACTTTTTACTTCATTTTTAAACTATATATGTTACTTCCTCGATCCGAAAGTTTGAGAAGCTTATTTGATATTTTTTTAAACATGACCCTAAATTCCTCAAACTTCCACTTAGTTTGAGTAACTTATTTATAGTTACTAAACTTGGTGTATTTCATCCGTCCCAATTTTGAGACTCAATCAAATTTTTTATGCCTTATAATTTTTCAATTTATTAATACTGTGAATTATTGTACTTTTATGTTATTTTAAACTATATATGTTGCTTCATTTATCCAAAATCGTCCCAATTTCGAGAGTTAATTAAATATTTTATATCTTTTAAATACTTTAAGTTGTTAATATTTGTGATTTATAATAATTATTATATGATACTTCCTCTATTCGAAATTTGATGAGCTTATTTATAAATTTTTAAAGTTAGACCCTAAGTTCCTGAAACTCACACTTAAATTTGAGGAGCTTATTTCTGTAATTACGAAAACTTGATTCCTAGTTAGAATTTTTTTTATATATCTTTTAATTAAGTTGTTAATTATTGTGATTCATAATAAGAGTTTCTACTTTCAATTTGTTATTTGATATTCATCTTTTGGTTTTGGTCTTGATCAAGGCGCTTTATGGATTTGACGGGATTTAGAACCCAGGGCTTTGTTTCTTACGTTTGGGCCTATATGGCAAATAATTTAACAACACGGTTTGATTAGCAACCGGCCACATCTGGCATTGACAAGAAAATTATTATCAAGGTAATCCTCTACAGACACAACCAATAATCAATACCAACACTCAACCATATCATTATGGGCATAAGCGACTAAGACAAGTCCATATAACCAACAACATGGAGTTAAAAACTTGTCAATCATAATTTATATTCGAGCATGGAAGCCACTAAATGGAAACTCTACTACCCATTACTAGTCTATTTTATATTAGTCACTCAATCATCAAGCCTCGTGTCAATGTTATCTCAGCTAACTATTTTATCTAGTTCATTATTAAGTGCTACCTTTTATTATTACAACATACTATTAACAATGGTCCCCGATCTAACCGCACATATTTTCCTTCATCCCCAATAACTAGCCTAGACTATGCTTCCTTAACCTAAGTATTTTATAAGTCACAATTATAACTCGAAATAATTTCATAATTCGGCTAGGACAATAACTGATAACTAGGGAAAATCATACGTACATACCTTTTACAATTTTTTCATTTTGGATACACACATAATATCATAAAATAAAAACCAACCACCAAGAGTAATACTTCCTAAACTAAATTAGGTTATAAGTATTCATCATGTTTAACCATACTCAACTCTTTTCCCGAAAGCTTATGCATAATATATCCCATCAATTTT
>JBDJHY010000002.1:7000847-7018726 GCA_039654485.1 Withania somnifera
ATTTTAGACTTGATAGGAAACTTGTAAATTTTTGTTGGAACATGACTGTAAACCATTTTGATGGTGGCCAACATCTTCTTAGTGCTGAAGAATACTAACCTATTGTTAAAAAAAAAGGAGGTTTGAATTGAATAAACAAAGCGATAAAATCAAATATATGTTAGGCGAAAACTCCATCATAATCCAAAGGGAAAAAACTCAACTATGCCATTGAACTTTTAGAAAGGCTCATGCATCCCATGCGTTATAAGTTGCGCTCAACTCTGCCACTACCCCGATCCAAAGTGCCAATTCGTGCCACCATATGTTAATGGAAAACATAGTTGGTTTTCAAATACCATGACTGGACACGTGGCCTCCAATTAAATGTATAAGTCACTTACCGGTCCCACAAAATTAAAAGCCATCTAAATTAAATTAATCCTCTTTGGAATTGAAATTGAGTCACTTTCCTTTTAACCAAAAACCTGCCAACCCCCTTTGTCTTCTTCATTGATCTCGTGAGGACCTTCTAGCTCCGGTGAACCGGAGCAACCAATGATGCAACACAACCCCTTCCTCTCATCTCTCAAGCTCTCGTCCTCTTTTTTTTTTTTTGCTTTCTATATACAACAGAGATGGATTGCTAGATTGGAAAATACACTACGGTCAAGATCTATGTTTCCGGTTTTCTATTTTTTTTTTCTGCCCGAAATTTAAGATTCTCTATATCTCAACTTACAATGCACTTATTAATGCAAACTTCGATTATTAAAAACGGTAATTGACTTTTGATGTGACTTTGCTCAACAAATTTTCTTAAGCTTTAAAGAAAACTAATCCAAGAGTGGAGATTAAAACTTAAATAAAAAAGAAGAAAGAATAAAGACGTTTTTGAACTTCAGAAGAAAGATTTTCATTCACAGAAAAGAAACACGAAGTGTTCTTTGACTAAAATGTATTCAAATTCTTGTATTACGTCTGAAATCTTACATTTGAAGGAGGAGAAGTGAAAAAGTCCGTTTAGGTTTTTATGGACTCTAAGGTCTGATCGAGTAGAGTGAAGAAATGGATGAGGGATTAAGTGTCGGAATGGTTAAAAGGGGATGTTGGTCAGGTAAATTGAATTTGGATAAATGTTCTAATTTAGCTGGGTTTTTTTAATTTGGTGGATTTAATTAGTGACATGGACCTTTAAATGAAGGCCATGTGTCCAATCATAGTAATTGAAAATCAACTATTTTTTCGTTAATATATAATGGCACGAATGGGCACTTTGGGTCGCAGTGGCATAGTGAGCTCAATTTTTAACGGATGACATGGTTGAGCTTTTCTAAAAGTTCGATGGTTTGTTTGAGCTTTTCCGTATTCCAAATTCTCTTGATGTTCTTAATTTCCTTCTTGATCGAGTAGGTTTTAAGATTAGGTCTAAAAACTCGAGTAGTTTCTTGAAAACTTGCTTCAAATATGAAACTTTGAGTATTCTCAGATGCTCTTGTTATCCCAATAAAACAATCCGGTAACAAATCGCTTCTTTCGGTGCACGTGTTCGTTTTGCTCGTAACAATCCATTAAGTTCTCCAAGTGAAAAAACATTAGACATTCTGTCTTCTGAAATCAACACTTTTGATAGTATTTGACGTTCAATAATTTCTATGTCTATTATGAATCTACAACCCCTGGGAGCGATAAACATGTCGGTAGAAGATGTGGCATTAGTTCGAAATTACTTTCTTTAAGTGGCGCATCGGCTTCTCCCTAACAGGGGCATTCTATGATCCGCTTTTTTCCAAGTATGTATCATCCGCTGCGTTATCTGCCGTCTTTGCTGCCGCCAAAAGCCTACCCTCTCTCGGATATTGAGTGGGTTTATCTAGGTCTTGGTTTTTCTTATATTAAATATCGATTCTATCAATCATTTCATATTAGAATCAAGCCCCCCTTGGATAAGTAAGGTCTCGTGATTCCCCAAACTAGCTGCTGGCCTTACGTGGCGGAATTTGGAATAATTCTACCGCTTCTACTAAGAGTAGCCTTTTTAGCGCTAGTTGAACGTAAAGTAATGAATTTTTTGCAATGTCGAAAGGGCAAACTCAAGTGTTAAATAGCGCCTTTAGTGACGTGCAGGGAGTAGTCGTCTTGTTGTTGGTAGTACGTTACATTGAGAATAAGGTACTGACCCCAATACCGTGCTACTGCCTTGGCCTAGGATTCTTTTCCTCACATCGGCTTCTGAATTGAAAAACGGAAGCTTTCAAAGGAGATACTAACCACTACCTTGGGGATGGACAAATAAAGAGCCTACGTTGGCCTTTCAACTTGTTCACGCTTACTGAATGAATCTCTACTAGATCCTTACTTGCTTTACCTTCAGAGGAAGAGCACATCTAATTGTATTGTGTTGATAATTTGATTTCTCGGCTGAAATTGTTGGTAAAGAGAGGCAATGGCTTTAAGGGTACTAACTATGATATATGGGTTCAAATCCAATTGTAGATAAAATTGACCGAAACCCCTGCTTTTGCCAGAATGACAGCAAGCACGAACTGGCAGGAAGGAGTCAATTGTATCGATCAATCCTATAAAACTAATAATTGCATAAGTATCTTGTATTTCAAATTCAAAATGTTTAGTCATTGTTTATTTTTACACTTCATTGCTTGAAAATATTTAAATTTGAAAATCTTCTACAAAATCACATTAAATATTAATTTCAAATTTAAATAGATAAATTTACATATAGATCCTAAAAAGTGCTTAGCTTCATCCAATATTCAAAAAGTAAAGCTCAACTTGATAAAAGAAAACTGATCAAGATCAAGATAAAAAAAATGTAAACCATAGCACTAAAAGAAAATACTATTTAAGAAAAACTACTTACATATGCAAGATAATTGAGTAGAATGACCTATGAAAGTCCCGTGCTAATCAATGAAATAGCAGGGAAAATAGTGATGCACACGACTATGAAATAAAACCTTATATATGTCAGAAAATAATAAATAAGGAAACATACATTTATGTTTATTCAAAAGCTATTAAGTTACATTCAATCTTCTTCGTTCTTGGTACCTCATCCGAAGTTCCTCTTAGAATTGGATCAAGTAAATGAACTGTCACCTTTATTGAAAAACAAGAGAACACACAAAATAAACGAAAAGAACAAAGTACTACCAGCATTAGTTCCAACAAAATAATATTTAAAAATATACAAAAGTTAAAAATTTAAAAACGTCAAATTAATATAATTTATACAGTCAATTATCCATGTTTATAAAAAATCAAGCAAATAAATGAAGAAAATTAAACTAATTATACTGAAGAATATACTTGGCTAAGTTTAGACCTAGATATAGCAGTCAAAGAAATCAATTTCGTAACTTCATTTGCTGTAATTCAAACATCATCTGCATATAAAAAATTTAAATGTTAAAAATGAAGAATGTAGTAAATTCAAATTACCAAATAGAGCTAATAATTGCTTGCAAAAAGAGGAGAAGAACATCTACCATTATGTATATTTAGAGGTGTATACATGGAAAAAATTCGAAATTTTGAACTTCATTTCCTCTCAAATTTTATTTCAATTCAAGTTCAAATCCAAATATCAGTTGTTAAGATTTTTTTTTAAAAATACAATGTATATTTTAAAAGATAATATTTCAAGATATCCTTATCTTATTATTATATATTTTAGTTGAGAGAAATATTTGCAACCGATTAGATCAATTCAAATTTGAATATACTAATGGCAAGACCAAAGAGAAGATGACCCAATTAATTGCCATTCTTTATCCTTGTAGTTAACCTTTTACCTTCGTTTTCTTTGTCTTTTATTTAATTTCTTTCGTTGATACAAAAAAGGGTCAATTTAAAAAATATGCAACTAAAAGATATTAGAAGGAGAAAAACCCTATGTTACAAGCTTCATAATTTAGAATAATCTCCTCTCTGTGTTTTATGATACAATCTCAAGGCTATATGTATCCAATTTAAGGTACAAAACATTCCTAAAATAACTCCTCTAAAATGGTAACTATACAACTATACTGATCCTTCTAGAATACAACTAACAAAAATAGAATAACCAAAAATAGTCCTAAGACTATACGGTAATTCGAACACTCCCCCTCAAGCTTGACTATAAATGTTAGTCAATCCAAGCTTGTCAATCATTCTTTCGGGTTGGGGTTTCGATAGGCTCTTTGTTAGGATATCCGCAACTTGACTTGTGGTTGGAACATACACAATACACACTGTTCCATCTTCAATTTTTTCCTTGATAAAAATGACGATTCACTTCAACATGTTTTGTTCTATCATGATGAACCATATTGTGTGTGATGCTAATTGTTGCCTTATTATCTCAAAAAATCTTCAATAGTTCTTAAGTTGTCTCTCTCAATTCACCTAACAACCTTTTCAACCATAGAATCTCACACAGTCTATGAGCCAAAGATCTCAACCCTGCTTCAGCACTGCTTCTCGCGACCACAGATTGTTTCTTACTTCTCTAAGTAACGAGATTGCCCCAGACAAATGAACAATACCCAGAAGTCGACCTTTTATCTGTTACAGACCCTGCCCAGTCTGCATCAGTGAATGATTCTATACCTCAATTTGTGGTCCTCCTGAACATTAAACCTCTCCTTGGAGTTCCTTTTAGATATCTCAAAATACGATTCACAGCCCCCATATGTTCTTTAGTTGGTGCATGCATGAACTGACTTTCAAAGCTTAAATCAAAACTTATGTCTAGTCTTGTATGTGCCAAGTAAATTAACTTGCCAACAAGTCTTTGAAATCTTCCACGGTCAATTGGTGTACTCCGCTCTTGATTATCCAGTTTTACATTTGGATCCATGGTGTTTTTGCAGGTTTGCAACCAAGCATACCCGTTTCTTGCAGTAGGTCTAGGACATACTTCCGTTGTGATACTGAGATGCCCTCACTGTTTCGTGCAATTTCCATGCCAAGAAAATATCTAAGTCTTCCTTGATCCTTCATCTCAAACTCCTGTGCTAAACCTTTTTTTACTTGAGCAATTTCTTCAATATCATCTCCAGTCAAAATGGTGTCATCAACATAGACTATTAAAATAGTCACTTTACCTCCCTTATGCTTGAAGAAAAGAGTGTGATCAGCTTGAGCTTGAGTATACCCCTGTCGCTTAATTGCTTTTAGAAACCGATCGAACCATGCTCGTGGAGACTGCTTAAGTCCATACAGAGACTTACGCAACTTAACTACCCTGCTATGGTTCCCTTGTCCAAATCCAGGAGGAAGATTCATGTACACATCTTCTTCTAGATTTCCATTTAGGAAGGTGTTTTTCACATCTAACTGCTGTAAGGGCTAGTATAGGTTAGCTGCAAGTGATAGAAGCACGCGAACTGTATTAATCTTTGCAACCGGAGCGTAAGTCTCCTTATAATCGACCCCATTCGTTTGTGTGTACCCTTTTGCAACTAATCTTGCCTTGTATCTTTGAATTGTCCCATCTGAATTATACTTAATGGTAAAGACCCACTTACACCCAATTATGGTCTTATCCTTCGGTCTCTCAATGATGTCCCAGTTTTTTTTTTTTGCTAAAGTACGTATCTCCTCCAATATTGCCTTTTTCCATTCAGATTTCTTTATTGCTTCTTCCACAGTCCTGGGTATTTCCTCTTCAGACAACTTTGTGACAATGATCTTCATATTACCTGATAGCTTACTAGCTTACTGTATCCAACAAATTTAGAGACTGGATATGCTGTTGTTCCCTTTCTCATAGCGCATGGAACTTTCGCGTTTGGCTCTTCTAGACTAGAATCTGAGACGGAAGATTGGCAACTGGTAGTGGTGACTTCCTTTGGCAATTTCCGATTTTTCTTCCGCGAATAAGTCTATGAACTCAGGAGGTTTTTGGACAGTTTGCTCAACAGGATTATCTATGGATGGAGGCACGATTTTTGGGGTAGAAGTATGCTGATTTTGAGGTGGAGAAACGAGGGATTTTTCGTGATTTGGTGGTGAACGGATTTCGGATATTTTTGGATCATGATTTGGCAGATCTAAACTATCCAAATTGAAAACAGGATCTTTCCTTTGCAGCCTAACTTCAGTGTTCCAAATTTAAAATAGTCCCAAAAATTTGTTGCATTACCATTCTCCCACTGGGACAAATTTTTCTTCGGGAAAAAGGTTGTTCCTCCAAGAACGTGACCTCTATAGAAGTAATATATTTTCGTTTGTCAGGACTGTAAAAACAAAAGCCTTTTTGACGGGAAAGAATATCCAAGGAATACACAACGAAGGGCACAGGAATCTAATTTTGATCGACCTTGGTTAGGGACATGAACAAAGGCTACACAGCCAAAGACACGGGTCTCATGGGTGGAGAAGGTTCTGTATGTTGGGTACCAAGCAGATAGGGTATTAAGGTGTGTTTTAAAATTCAAGCGTTTAGAGGGAAGACGATTGATCAAGTAGCAGGCAGTAAGAACAACATCCCCCAGAAGTGTTTTGGGACATTTGTGGCAAACATAAGAGAACGGGCGACCTCAAGTAAGTATCTGTTTTTTCGTTCAGCGACACCATTTTGTTTCGGTGTGTCAATACATGAGCTCTGGTGTGAAATTCTTTTTTCAGCAAACAAATCTCCAAGAATTAAATTAAAATACTCAATACCATTATCTGTGCAAAGCATTTTAATATGGACATTGAATTGTGTTTGGATCATTAGATAAAAGCTCTTGAAGATTTTTGAGGCATTGAATTTTTCTTTAAGGATGCATCACACGTGTATGGTCATCAATGAACGTAAGAAACCATCTCTGTGATGATAAGGTATCAATACAGGAGGGTCCCTAAATATCCCTATGAATTAAAGTGAAGGGTGTTGATGGTCGATAATTTTGAGAGGGTAAGAATCTGCGTGTGTGCTTGGCCATTTGACAAATATTGCATTGAAAAGATAAATCTTTATTCTTAAATAAATTCAGGAAAAGACTTTTCATATCACTAAAACTTGGATGGCCAAGATAGAAATGCAATAACATAATCTGATTAGGATGGGAAATAGAAGATAAACATACAGGTTGGAGACATTGATTATTCAAGGAAGGTGAAGTCGAAAAAAATAAAGGCCATTCATGACTTCAACATTGCCAATCATCCTCCTCGTCTTTAAGTCCTAAAAAACACAAGTATCATGCAAACAATTAACCCTACATGACACATCATGTGTGAGCTGACTAACATAAATTAAATTATATGATAGGTGTGGAATATGCAAGACATTCTGTAACTCAATAGTAGGACCCAGTCGCACAGTTCCTTTCTCGGCAACCGTGGAGAAATTACCATCAGCCACTTGCACCCTATGTTGACCAGAGCTTGGGAAATATGAGTGGAAAAAATTTGGGTTGCCTGTCATGTGGTCGGTAGCCCCGGAGTCAACAATCCATATCTCACCTGAGTTAATTAAGGCCACAACAGAGGTGTTAGTGATACTTGTGCAAGCTGCCAGTGATGTGCTAAGGTTGGATGAACATGAGAGGAGAGCACAAAGTTGTTCAACCTGTGCCTGTGTGAGGTTGACGATGTTGGTCTTTTTAGGATGAGAAGCAGGGGCAGAATTCTTCCTTTGGCGTTGTGGAACCTAGTTTTCAGTTTTTCCATGAAGCAGCCTGCATTGTAGCCTAGTATGATAAGCCTTGTTGTAGTGTTCGCACCACGATGGATTCTTGATGCTGGTCAGACGTTCTGTTCCAGATCTGGTGTCATCACCAGAGGGATGCCGTGTTGCCAGGGCAGAGGAATCTGTCGAAATATTGAAGGAATCCCCAAACATTATGCGTTGGCGGTGTTGTTCTTGATTAATTCCTTCAAAAATTTCGTCGAGAGATGGTAAAGGTCGCTGGCCCAAGAGACGTCCACGTACATCATCCAATTCTTTGTTTAGACTAGCCATGAAGTGGTATATGCGATCTCGCTGAACCAGTTTTTAAAACTTAGCATCACGGTGGGGTCCTTCCAAGAAACTGCATGAAACATATCGACCCCCTGCCAAAGTTTTCTTAAAGAACTATAGTATTGGGTGACGGAATGCTCACCTTGCCGCAAATTTCTGGCTCTCATGCGTAGCTCAAACAATTGAGATGAGTTGTCGACATCAGAATAGGCTAAGGCAACGTCATCCCAGATTTCTTTGGCCGTTTTGCAGAAAAGATAGGTTTCACCAATGTCATCTTCCGTGGAGTGGATAAGGCAGGCTATCACGATGGAGTTGTCGGCATCCCAAGAAGCGTAGGATGGGTCATCTACATTCAGACGGGGTGAAGAACCATCAATAAAGGCTATTTTGCCTTTTCTACGGATTACCATGAGGGCAGATCGAGACCACGACAAGAAATTTCTGCCGTTCAATTTTTGCGGAGTGATTTGGAAATTTAGAGAAGTATTTTCTGTAGTAATAGCCGGAACATGTGTGGAAATGGATTGAGAGGCAGATTGAGCCTCTGAATCAACGTTGCCTGTTGTTCCTGACATTATTGTTCTCTACTTACCAATATCTTTCTATTCAACTAATACCATAAAAGATATTAAAAGGAGAAAAACCCTATGTTACAAGTTTCAAAGTTTAGAATAATCTCCTCTCTATGTTTTATGATACAATCTCAAGGCTATATGTTGCCAAATTAAGGTACAAAACACTCCTAAAATAAATCCTCTAAAATGCTAACTATACAGCTATACTGATCCTTCTATAATAAAGCTAACAAATCTAAACTAACCAAAAATAGTCCTAAGACTATACGGTAATTCTAATAACAACTAACATACATTGCAAAAATATAGCCCAAAACTTACACATTGCAAATTTTTAGCCAAAAACATAATAGCACATTTTCGATTTAAAAAAACCCTTTTTGCTGTTATAACAGTTTACAAAAAACCACATTTCAGGTAATCTTCCTTTCGCTATTTCATTGTTTTCTTATAGCAATGTTCAAAAAATTTAGTATACATCAATATATAAAACTTTTTTTTCTACAAGAGTCTTAAAAACTTGATATACAATAATATACACCCAATATATAACATTATCAGAATTATAAGAAGTATATAATACATCCATATACAATACTATATAATAATACACACTATTATACAAAAATCGACTTCGTCATCTTCCTCGAATTCAAGGATCATATTCATTCAAAAACACCTTAAAACTGCACCAAATCACTCAAAATTTCATAATTAGGCTCGTTATTATGTAACTGATCTCGTGCAACAATACCCATTAGATGTGGAGCTTATTTACGGAAAATTGATTTTTAAATTTTGAAGCTACGAGCTTTAATAATGGCTGAACGCCAATTTTTTATATTTTTTGAAAATGAAAACGAGGATATAGGCGGGGATAATAAATTATACAGGTTGGCCAGGGCGAGGGAGCGGAGGACCCGTGACCTTGACCAAGTGAAATGCATCAAGGGAGAGCACGACAAAGTTTTGGTAAAGGAGGTTCTCATTAAGAGGAGATGACAATCATACTTCTATAAATTGAATAATGTGGGGGAAAAAAGCTTTGTGCTATGTGAATTGGAGCACTCAGAGGGTGTCACGATTGGTTATTGTAGTCGTATTATGATTGAGGAGGTTAAGAGTGCTATTCGTAGGATGCATAAGGGTAGAGTGACTAGGCAAGATGAGATTCCAGTGGATTCTTGGAAGAGCTCTTGAGGGGCAGGTATGGCATGGCTAACTAGGTTGTTTAATGTTATTTTTAAGAAGGTAAAGTTGTCTAAAGCTTGGAGATGGAGTACGATGATCCCTTTGTACAAGAACAAGGGTGACATTTAAATTGCAACAATTATAGTGGTATCAAGTTGTTAAGTCACACGATGAAGGTTTGGGAAATGATAGGGAGTTGAGGTTGAGGAAGATTGTAACTATTTACGAGAATCAATTCGAATTCATGCCAGAATGCTCGACTATTGAGGCTATTCATCTTGTGGAGCAGTATCGGGAAATGAAGGACTTACACATGGTATTCATTAATCTAGAAAAGGCTTACGATAAAGTTTGTAAAGAGGTTCTTTGGAGGTGCTTGGAGGCTAGAGGTGTTCTTGTGGCGTACACTAGGTGGATTAAGGATATATATTAGGAACCAAGACTCGTGTAAGAGAGAAACTATTTTCTTGTTTTGATGGGGTTGCATTAGGGATTGACTCTTAGCCCCTTTTTATTCACCTTGGTGATGAATGGTTTGATGCGGGGAATTCAAGGTGAGTTGTCTCGGTGTATGCTATTAGCGAATGACATAGTTTTAATTGATGAAATCTGAAGAGGAATTAATGCTAGTTGGCGGTTTGGAGACAAACCCTTGAGTCTAGTATTAGATTGAGCAGGACCAAGACAGAGTTTTTAGTGCAAGTCCAATGAGGTGGCGCAGGAGGAGGACTGTTAGTGAAACTTGATACCGAGGCCATCCTTAAGAGAGATAGTTTCAAGTATCTTGGATCTATGATCCAGGGTAATAAAGAAATAGACGACCATCTCCAATCATATTGGTGCTATGTGGATGAAATAGAGGCTCGCTTCTGGGTCTTATGCGATAAGAAGGTGCCGCTAAAACTTAAAAGACAAGTTTTACAGAGTAATGGTTAGACCAACTATGTAATATAGGCTAGAGTGTTGGCCAGTTAAGAACTCTTACATCCAAGGGCTAAAGGGGCGGAGGTAAGGATGCTACAATAGATGTGTAGGTTTAATAGGAGTAATAGGATAAAAAATGAGGTTATTATAGACAAGGTAGGAGTGATTTCGGTGGAAGACAAGATGCGGGAAGCTGAGGGTTTAGACATGTGATCAGGAGGGAACAAATGCCTAGTGCGGAGGTGTGAGAGGGTTGGCTACGGATGGATTCAAGGGAGGCTGAAAAAATATTAGAGGGAGTTGATTATGCATGACATGAAACAGTTATAGCTTACCGAGGACATGACCTTAGATAGGAAGGTGTGGAGAACACATATTAAGGTAAAAGGTTAGTATAATGGAGTTAGTTTTTGTCAGTAAGTAGAATTGCTTTGTTTGTCTATCGTACTAGGAGTCGTAGTACTTGGCTTGTAATGTCTGGTTCCTAGAGTCTTGGTGAGGTTTGTTGTTTCGAGTAGCTCGTTTATAATACTATTTGGTAGTAGCGTTGCATCCGCTATTACTATTTTCTTCCCATTATTCTTTTGTCTTGTATTATATCTTTTTTTAGATTGTTTTTGTGTTGAGACGAGGGTCTTTTGAAAACAACCTCTCTACCTGACTCTAAGGTAGTGATATCGACTGCGTCCACTCTACCCTCCTAGACCTCACTTTGTGGGAATATACTGGGTATGTTGTTATTGTTGTTTGAAAATGAAACGAACAAATAAATTAAACAATTAACTTTTTGTATAAGAACGATTTTGGATTCTGCAAACGAGACATCTTTCATGCCTGGTAAGAGGCAGAGCAATTTAGGTTTCGTTGCTTTCCATCAAGCTATGGTGTTCAGAGTTCACAAAGTTTATCATAATAATAGAAATCATCTCACTAATTTAACAATCCCTATGCTATCGAAGAGAATTGAATATCTAATGAAGTCCTAATACAAAGTGGAAGCAGGGATAAAGGAAAATGGAGATGAAAGTTAGTCTGTAAGGAAGAAAAAGGAGTCAGTGTATTGGGAAGAGAAGAAGAAATAGGTATTCCAGGTTAAGTAGGCTACTGAATGTAAAGTAACTTTTGATTTCTATTAGATATTTGACAATTTTTGGTAGCATCTTAAAAAGTTAGCTCTATTTGATAATGTAATTGAGTGAACTGTACTTTTATGTAATTATATCAACAAGGAAATCATTTTTTCACAAGAGTTAATACATATCTAACTTTTATGTTGAAATCATATATCTGAGAAAGTTATTTATATTTTAAAATTTATATATTTTTTTAAAATTCTTTTGTTACTCTTTTTACTTTTTGCTTTTATCTTTCATGATTTCAATCACATGTATTTATCCACATGATGTTTTATCTTTTACTTTTTAATAATTTAAAATTGTTATGAGAGAGACGTTTTATGCCAGCCATTCAATATTTCTTTTGACTGATAACTCAAAGAATATGAGTTTACTGGTTACATATAATTATCTGGTGGAATTAGAATTAGAACTACTATCAGGAATGAGACAAAAAACCATTTAAAATTTTTAAAACAACATACCCAGTATAGTCCCACAAAGTGAGGTCTGGGGAAGGTAGAGTGTACGCAGTCCGTACCACTACCTCAGAGGTGATGTAGAGAGGCTGTTTCCCGTAGACCCTCGGCTCAAGACAAATAAAATATTGTTAGACCTACTATTACTATAGTCTATAAACGCAGGAAGAAGGGTGAAAACAAGACCCAAATATTACTTTATTTAATTATTACTATGTAAATGTATTTCTAGCAGTTAAATAAGGCCTAAATATTACTGCTTTGTTTAATTATTACTATGTGTATGTATGTATTTCTAGCAGTTATGTAGCAGTTACATAGAATTTAAAATGGTTATTAGGGGAATAGAGATAGTTTATTCTGTAGGTTTCTTTTATAAGGTTTCACGGAATACCTTGGTTGTTGAAAGAAATGTTGTTTTCAGATTTTGTTTGTCTATTTATAAGCTTATTCTATTTGTTGGTGGAAATAAGTAACAATGAAGTGTGTTGTTATCTTTGTATTGTGTTTAGAAATTTACCCCTTAAGGTTTGGAGAGTTTCTGGGTCCCTAACACTATCATATTTATGCAACATAACCAAGTCTTGCACCGTTTGCTTACAGTTGGGTTGCAGACTATCACACATTCTAAAACGGTTACTTCCGATTGCTGTTCATCTTCTTCAGGTTCAAATTATTTTTGAATTGCTTGTTTGCCTTGCAATATTTGAAGGTTCATGCAATTAATGCCATCATGTTCCTCTAAAAACTAATGCTTTGATGTTTGACTTGTTTCCACAGAAAGAAGGGGAGTACCTGAGTGGTCATGACGTATTTTTGAGGCGTGTAGGAGATGCCTTCAACAATTTTGCAGAATCCACTGAAAAATCATGCCGTGAAAAGTAAATGCTTTTCTCCTTCTATACTCTCATGTTCAAATTACTTTTCTCAATTATCATTGTGTAGAATAGCTTGTGGTGTTCATAAGGTTCTTTTTCTTCAAGTGTCGACACCCAAATAATCCTAGCTTTTTTCCTTTTTAAATTTTTTATTTATTTCCTTCGAATCTATAGGATGGTTATCATCAGTGTTTTAAAAGGTGCGAGGGCAAGGGGTAAGCCCCTTGATTCTTTAATTTCTAATATTTTGTAAATTAATAGAACAAAAATTGATAATATTAAGAGAAAGTTACATAGAATCCGTAAACATTTCAAGAAAATATTAAATTAATTTAAAATGTACATAGAATTGCTTCATCTTAAAACATTAATCAAAATGAACAATTGACTAAAAAGTTCATCAAAATTGGTCATCTCGAAAAATTAATCAATCTTTGTAGAAATTTATAATTAACTTGAAAAAAGAAAGAGTAAAGAGGGAATCTACATGATTCTTTTATTTCTAATATTTTATAAATTAATATTACAAAAATAAATAATACTAAAATGATAAAATCTCATAGAAAACGTATATTTTGCGATGAAAATAATAAATTAATTAAAATGTACATAGAACTGCTTCATCTTAAAATATTAATCAAAATGAACAATTGACTAAAGAAATCATCAGAATTGGTCTTCTCGAAAAACTAATCAATCTTTTTTTAAAACGTTTGAGTAGAAATTTATAAATTAACTTGAAAAAAAAGAGTAAAGAAGGAACCTACAATCTGGAGCATAAAATTAGAGCAAGTGATAAAAGATCATATATTTTTGCTTTATAGTTTGCACATTGATAATTTTTCTCCTTTACCTGTTGAAGGATGAAGAGAAAGAACGTGAATTAAATGTAGGAAAAAGATATATTATATTTAAAGTTTTTAACTTCTTAAAATTTAATAACAAGTTGAATTTTGTGTTTTTTAGTTTTGTTGATTTAAGGACTTATTAACAATTTTAGTTTTAATTAGGGGAGGTTTTCTAGTTTGATGCCCAAAACAAAACTTCACCCTACGCCTAAGCATATGCCAGATTGATGGGCTTACTTCTCACGGTACTTTCGCCCCCACTGATTGCCCCAGTGCATTTTCACTAAAACTTCTTAAAACCATTGGTTATCAGATCATGTCTAAGGTCTCTCACTTTATAATTGGTGATAATTAATATGATTTTCTCCTCCCCCTCTATATCAGTTCTATTGTAACTATTATGTTCCATAAGCATAAGTGGTGTAAACTGTGTGTTTGAATTACATGACTCCAATCTTGGTAAGCTTGTTATTCTGTTTCCTCTTTTGATATCACCAGAATCTAAATTTGGATCTATGCCATTACTAACTTTAGTGTTTCCAGATATCCAGTGATTTTAGTAGTTTATTAGAATGGCTCCAAAATCTCCATCGTTACAATTTTAGATTAACCTATGTGGTGTGATTCCCACTATGCTTTCTTGGTTTTGTATCAGCTCACCTTTTTGCAGCATGAACTCTGAAACATCATTTTCTTATGCTCACAGAGGATACTTCTCATTTGCATTTAAGATATGCCAGGAAAATGCTTTCAGTTTAACATTTGATTAATATCTAGTCTTCTGTTGTCTCTATGTGTTCCAGGTGCATGGAGGATTTAGTGAGCACCACTCGCTATGTGACATGGTCCCTCCACAATAAGGTCAGCTTACTTCATGTGAAATAGAATTTAATGGTCGTTGATCCATGAACTATATCTTTTATCCTTATCAAAAAATGAACTATATTTTTTATTTATCTTTGGGTTTCCCAGTTGTTTGAATTGATGGGTTTAGTGGCTATATGAGGTAAAACACAGTGGCATCTTTGCCAAGGTTGCCCCCTGTCTATTGAATTCTCTCTTCCCTCTGCCTGGTTCGCGTCCCTAGTGGCTGACATGCATCATTTTCTTTGGTAATAAGTCGTTCATTATTTTCCTCCTATAAATCTTTGCTGGTCTAATATATTTGCATATGTACTGTTATCCTTTCAGAATCGGGCTGGATTACGTCAATTCCTAGATTCATTTGGTGGATCTGAACAGTCTGCCACTATTGGTAATTCTACATCTACTGGTCTTTCTCAAGATTTGTCCACTGCATCTGTAGCCAGTGATAACAAGCAGGATGTCAAGCCCAGGACAGATGTAAAACTTAGTCATTTGGCTTCGGGGAATGATTCAAATATGACTACTCAGACAACAGAAACGAGACTGGCTGACCTTTTAGATAGCACACTTTGGAACAGGAGGCTTGCTCCTTCTTCTGAAAGAATTGTTTATGCCTTGGTTCAACAAATATTTCATGGCATAAGAGAATACTTCCTGGCATCAACAGAACTAAAGGTATGCTTTTCTCAGCAGAACTAAAGATTCATGGCTACAAAGAATATTTAACGGAATGAGATCTAAATGATTCAGATGAATTATATGCATCCATATGTTGAGAAAACAATCTTAAATGTCAAATTTAGAGACAATATCTATGTAAGATTCAGACTTTTAATCTTTTAAAAAAGAAAACTGGCCTTAAGCCTTGATCCCAAATAAAGTGTTCATAATATTTTGATATTCAAATGCTAGTAATTTTATATGCAAGTCTGTGGCTCATATGACATGCTAATCAAAGTATCAGATTCCAGCTTGGACTCTATCCCGAGAGGTTGCATCATCTTTCAACATTGGAGCGAATGCAATTCAATTATGTTTTGATCATTTACTTGTTCGAAAATCAATTCATATTAAGTTTGGTCGCTTCTTCTTCCTCATTTTGTAAGAAATTGTTATTATTTGCAGTTCAACTGTTTTCTCCTCATGCCTGTTGTTGACAAGTTGCCTGCAATGCTTCGCGAGGACTTAGAATCTGCTTTTGAAGATGATTTAGATAATGTTTTTGACATCACTAATCTGCGGCATTCAGTAGCGCAAGACAAGCGGCAAACTGAAATTGAGCTGAAAAGGGTATCTATTCGATTTTCAATCCTGTGAAATTGTCGATCTTGGGAGTTCTTTCTCCCTTTTGGTTTCTTAAACCTTGACAAAATTTTCAGGTACAGAAGCTTAAAGAGAAATTTTGTTACATACACGAGCAACTTAATTCACAACAGGCCAAGTTTGGGCAGTAACCAATTCATGAGTTGTTGATGTCTCCTGAAGGGTATTTATATGCAAGAGTAATGTCCTGTAATTATGCCTTCTGAAAGCACGTTTGATTTTATTAGATTGAAAGAAGAAATGACAATACATCTTGTACATGATTGAAGCTTTTATTATGATTCCCTTAGTCACATCTGAAGACTCAAATTAACCTAAACCTATACGACGTAATTTCTTGAATTTTGCTCTTCAATTGGTTATTGCCCCTTTATTTTGTTAAGGCTGCAAATGACTTCATCCTATTTTAGCCTAGCTCATTGATTAAGAATGAAGAGACTTAGTGAATTTAATTAGTACCAAAACCCCCGGCGAAAATTTATCACTAGATGATAAATATAGCTCTCAACTCTTCGATTTTGAGTGGATATACCCTATATTAGAGAAGTGGTACGTTTATCTCCGCCGTTCGCTGTCGGTAGGGGCCCATTTTCTAGTTCGCGAGGGTATGTCGAGGGGCCCCGTGGTCAACCCAGAGGCGAGGATAGTTGTTATGAGTGTGGAGGGGCAGGTCACTTCGCTAGAGATTGCTGCAGGGCCCCAATGGTCGTGTTGTGAAGGGTTGCTTTGAGTGTGGCTACAGGGGGGACACTTTTCTCGAGATTTTCCTTGATACGGGGTCATTCATGCTGTAGCTTTGCTTGCCCATCCACTTCAAGTAGTGCCACCGGTCAGAGGTGTGTCGGAAGCCGCTCGGGGAGTTAAGGGAGGAGGTCGGGGAGTAGGGACTAGAGGCAAAAGTTTTGATTCACAGAAGGGCAAGGGTCATCGTCAAGTTTATGCCATTCCCGATAGGGCCGAGGCTGAGGGCTCAGATGCGGTTTTCCTTACGTTATCTATTCTTGGATACTCTACGTTAACATTATTTGATTCGAGTTCTACCTCGTTATATATGTCTGTTTACTTTGATTCGCGGTTGGGTGCTACTAGTGAGCAGTTACCTGTACCCTTGAGTGTATCCACCTCGATGGACGCGACCCTAGTGGTGGATTGGTATATAGGTCGTGTCTGGAGACTATTTAGGGTAATGACACTCGGGATGATTTGATTGAGCTTGATATTTTTGACTTTAACGTGATCTTGGGCATGACCTGGTTATCCCCCCTATCGTGCGGTCCTGGATTGTTATGCCAAGACCGTGACCTTGATTGTTCTTGGTGTACCCTCTGTATTGTGGCGTGGTCCAACTAGTTGTTCTTCAGTTCGGGTTATTTTTTATTGTCGAGCCCATAGATTTGTTGCTTGATGTTGCTATGCCTTTTTGTCCCATGTTGGAGATATCAGTGCTGAGTTCCCGTCCCTTGAGTCTGTGCTGGTAATTAACGAGTTTGTTGATGTATTTTCTGTCAATTTGCCTGGTCTCCCACCCGAGCGTGATATAGCCTTTGCTATTGAGGTTAAGCTGGGCACCAAACCTATTTCTATTGCTCCTTACCATATGGCCTCAGCTGAGTTTTGAGAGTTAAGTTCAGCTGCAGGATTTGGTCGATAGAGATTTTATCCGTCCTAGCATGTTGTCGTGGGGTGCCCCGGTGTTGTCTGTGAAGGAAATAGATAGTTTGCTGCGGATGTGTACCG
>JBDJHY010000002.1:7038691-7049159 GCA_039654485.1 Withania somnifera
ATAAAGTGAAAATAAAATTTTATTTTTCCCCCATTTTATGTCCTCGACTTTTCATTCACCTTAACAATTAGAACCCAACAATCTCCCACATAAATAAGGAATGACTATAAGTCAAAAGAAAATATGAACAAGTTTGTGATTATAAACAAAAACTAATTGCATCATGATAAATAGGTTTTCCTTTGAACTTTTCATAGTGAGCTTATATTGAAGCACTCGATCAATCAATATATATGATATCTTTTAGCTGTCGATCTTTTTTGTATACCTAGACAATACAAATTACACAACTAGCCTTTAACCTTCTATGATTCTCACGATTTTATTTATTTCAGCCATCCACTCTCCTGATTTCATGAATGCATGGAAAATTAGTCTTTACTCTCATTCTCCTTAAGTGGCTTATACTTCACACTCAGATAGATAATTCCTAATTAAATGTTTAAACTTATAGAGAAACTATTTTGACAAATCTGTCAAACTTAGAAACCATAAAAAATCTTTAAGATCTTAAAACTTTATCCTTGTTTGACAATATTAAATTGTCATACATGACTTTGTTTGAACTCCTTGAATCTAGCTCTTGGGATCTCCAATATGCTAGGTAGATCTACTGCCACAATGACATGTCCTAAGTCTTAAACTCATTCTCTTTGATGACCTTTCAACCGCCTTTTCAATTAGGCCTTTTGTAAGTAGATTCGACATATTATATTTTGGCTTTACATAGTCAACAATGATAATTTCACTAGAAAGAAGTTTATGTCTTCATTGCATGTGAAGAGATTTATCATTACATATAGTGTTCCATGTCCTTTCAATTATCGTTTAGTTATCACAGTATATGCATAGATGTGACAATGGTTAGTCTATAAAGAAATATCTTTCAAGAAATTTCAAAGTAACTCAACTTTCTTACCAGACTTATCTAAAGTTATAAATTCATATTCGATTATATAGTGAGAAGTCCAAGTTCATTTGAATGATTTCCTAGACACAACTGTTTCATTAAAAGTAAATACATATCTAATTATGGATTTAACTTTAGCTGATCACCCAATTTGTATCACTATATCCTTCAAGTACCGCAGGATATTTGTTATAATGCAAAGCATAATTTTGAATGTATTTTATATATCCAAAACTCGTACTGCCATCCAATGATTTTGATTGGGATTACTTGTGTACCGACTAAGTCTACTAATAGTACATGCTATATATGGCCACGTATAGTTCATCATATATAATAAACTTCCCAATACTCATGCATATTCTAATTGTGAGTCACTTTCTCCTTTATTCTTTTGAAGTGCAAAATTATATTCATTGGAGTCTTGACAATATTGAAATTCAAATACTTGAACTTGTCAATTATCTTTTCAATGTAATGAATGTGACAATGCTAAACCTTAAGGAGTTCTATGAATTCCTATCCCTAGGATTATTAGTAATTTCTAAGTCTTTCTTATCAAATTTACTAGCCATCATCTACATAGTAGAATTTATGTCAGAATGTCTCTATTGATGATCAACATATCATCAACACACAAAATAAATAATGACTTGATGATTCGGAAAATTTTTAATATAAACACATTTATCACACTTATTGCTCTTGAATCCATTTTCTAACATTGTTTGGTTAAACTACTGTGTCATTGATTGAGTGTTTGTTTCAGTCCATAAAGCAACTTAACAGGTTTGCATACTTTTTTCTACTTAAAACCACAAAACTCTCAAGTTGTTCCATGTAAATCTTTTTCTCCAATTCTCTATTCAAGAAATATGTGTTCACATTTATTTGATGGATTTCAATATCATATACTGTGGCCAGTGCTACTAACATCTGAATGGATGTTATTCTTGTAATCACAGAGTACGTATCAAAATAATAAGATCTTCCTTTTGGATAATCTTTGACAGCAAGTCTTTCCTTATATTTTTCAATAGTTTCATCAGCTTTTATTTTCTTTTTAAAGATCCATTATAAATCTAAAGGTTTATTTCCTGAGAAAGATCAACAAATTCCTAAATATGGTTGTTCAAGATTGATTCAATCTTTATTAACTGCCTCTTTTTGAAATGAAGAGCTTGTAGAATACATGACTTCTTCAAATGTTGGAGGCTCATTCTCAAGCAAAAATGTCATAAATGTTATCCAAAGGAAGTAGTTATCCTTTGACATTTATTACATCTTGGACTCTCTTTGTTAAGTCTATTTTTTTTTAGTTATTTTCGATATCGTCTAAATTTTTTATCAGATGACGAACATTTAATTTTATATAGATAAATATTTATAAAAATTATACATTATCTGGTTCAATTATCCTACTAAAATAAACGTCAATCCACAGTCTTTGGTCCTATTTTGAACCTTTTAGATTAAGGAACTTAGATTTTGACTAAACAACCCTACACTTTTGAAATATTTCAAGTTGAGTTTCCTTCCATTTCATTTCTCATAATGAATAGATTGTGCAATGTTGTGGGAAACTCTATTGAATATTCGATTTGCTTTAAGGATAACTTTCCCTCACAAGCTTGTGGTAAGCCAAAACTTGTTAATAAGGTATTTATTATTTTTTACGTTTAATTTTACTTCCGCAATATCATTAGATCGAGTTGTGTATGAAACATTAGTTAGATGGACAATTTTATTTTTAAAATATTTCTTCAAAAGGAGATTCGTACTCTCTACTCATATCACTTCTTATTGTCTTCATCTTTGTATTCAATTGATTTTCAACTTTAGTTCTATATTATATCAAGCAAAAAAAAAAAATAACAATATCGAATGTAATTGTTAATGAAAGTTATGAATACTTTTTTCCAACACGAGATGGTGTTGACTTGTTATCATAAAAAGATCGAAATTTTTTTCAACAGACTTATAAGGATGTTTAACAAACTTGTATTCAATACATAATTGACATTGTGATTTATTAAATTCAAACTTAAGTTAATCAGTTATCGCAAGGTTTTATAATTGACTTGTCCGAAATAAATATGTCATAAATCATTTGACTTAAGCAAGTAAGGAGAAGCTGAAACTTTATTCATATCAATAGAAATTATATTGAGTTTGAAAGATTCCCCAGTTAGGTAACATTTTCCTACACGCACTTCATATTTGCTAACTACAACTTTATCAGAAACAAAACACATTTGAATCTATTCTTGGTAAGTAGCAATATTTGAACGACTTGAACAAGTTGATGTTGTTGTCGTGGTAGCAACTCCATTCCCAACAGTAACATTAGGATGTTCTGTTTTAAGTGTCATCTTTTTTGCAAAAAATAACACAATCAAATTTTAGTAAAATTGTGAAGTTTTATATTCTTCGAATCGAATACTCAACCAAATTTCTCAGGAAAGTTTTTATATTCTTTAAACTGAGTAAATAAATTATTCAAATAAAGTTTTTATATTCTTCAAATCGAATAGTCAAACTTATTCAATTGGTGATAATTTTATACTTTTCTAACCGAAGGAATAAAATGGTTCTCAAGCTAACAATGAAGTTTGTATATTCCTCAAATCGTGAATGAAATGAACTTGAATACTCCGATAAAAAATTTATATTCTTCAAATTAGAATATAAGTTTAACGAAATAGAAATCAAAAGGCTTTAGTCTCCAAAACTCAAAATACAAATTTTAACAGTAATAATACAAATAATTTTCTTAAAATTGTTAATTCCAGAGTTATAATCTGTACTTAAACAAACAAGAACAATACACAAACACAAGTTAAACTATTTCAACAAAATAGTAAAACAAAGAAGTAGAAAAGATCAAGTCCATTGAATTCATAGTGCCATTAAGGAAATTATTCCCGTTAAGTAATATATCCTCCCAAGATAAATTGATTTATTTCTACATAATAGCGGTACCTCAAATTTTATAAAATAGCGAATCACTTGAAGATAGTAACACGCAAGTTTTTTTAAAGTAAGAAATGTAGAAAAATGAATAAATTTCGTACTCCATATCTGAGGAAGAACTAGATATTTATAGCCTAAAAGTGTCTCTTCCGAAGAGAACAATGGTTCTGAAAAATTATAATTTTCAAGTGAATGGTTGCACTATTTTGTAAACCACATAGCATATGCAACCCACACATGGCCACACATAGTCACATATGAAGAAAAAAATATTTAGTTTAATTTTTGAATCGAATAATTGTTAAACAATTAATTTAAATAAATTTTTTCTAAAACATTAGCCTCTTGATCATTTTTTAAAGTCAAAGTTGAGCGAGCAACAACAATAACTCAAAGCACATCTTTTTCATAACTCACTATTAATAATAAAAATGTCTCAATATAAGTATTAAAAAGTTTCTTTAATGGTCTTTTCCACAAAGTAAAAATCAACTTTCACTTTTCTTCCCATTTCTAATCCGTTCATTTTCCATTCACTTTCACACTTAAAACCTAACACAAATAAACTTTAAGAAATTGTTATCTAACCATTCAAATCAACAAGCACAAAATAATCGGGATATGGATAAAGAGAGTTGAAGACATGTAATGTTGAACTACTGAAAAGGAATTTAGACAAACCTAACTGTTTAAAATGTTTGTCTCAAAAGCTGAAGACATAACTAATAAACCGTTTAAAGGGCAACTTAGTCACAATATAAATTCTTTTCTTATTAATAATGAACAGATTTAAAAAAAAATGGTAGTGCATAAAAGAATACCTTGAAGATCAAGATTTAAAACTATGATTTCAAAATTTTCTAAACGTTGAATATATTGGGGTGCCAAATATTGAATTTACATCTATGAAATGATCAACATGTTGCTTCACACACCTATACCAGTGTAACTCGGACTTCTGAACTAATGTAGCAAAAATCAACGTTATTCCCCAAAAAGCCTTTGATTTCGCAATGTTATATGTTTGAAAATTACTTAATTATATTGTTCTTTAACTGCGGTTAAAACTTTAGGAGAGAGTACAAAAGCAAAATTAAAGAAGAGAGAATATTTCTCATGTGACATGGAAAGTTGTGGTAATATTAGTCAAAACCACAACTAACCAGGAAAGTGCAAAAGGAATTAAACAGTGCCCTGATTCACAGGTAGTAGAACTGTTATCTCACAGTTTACAATTGCAGAAATGGATTCTGCATCTCAACTAATTTCACGAAATATGTATCACCTCCCATCCGCAACAGATATCAAGTAACTTTATGCACCAAAGATACACAAATGGGAAAAACTCCTTGTGTTTGTGTTTTTGTCTTTACTGAAAATTTGAGCCTCATACTTTTAACTCACTTCATTTACCACTAAGTCATACCTTTGGGCGTGATTCTTACTAAGTTCTTACCATTCCCTTTCCCCATCCAACAACAAAAGGAAAACTTACATTCAAGAATGTTACACTGGCCACTTTCAAGTTATAGTGAAGAAATCAGAGTGGCGGATCTAGAGAACAATCTGCGGAATAATTTTTGGTAGAATAAACTCATGGCATCTATTAAGAAAATTTGTCATGCTTTTAGGTTGAACTTTCTTTGTCCTCCTAAGCTAGAATCTACCCTACAATTACATCATCCGATATAATGAACGTAATTTTCTGTCAAAAATGACCTCAGAATCGCTTGTGTCTTAGTCAATTTTTTCTCTCCCCCACATTTAAAAATTCTTAATTATTATTTTTGTTTTTTCAAGGGTGTGAAATGGCTTTAAACATTTAACACTAGAGTTTACAGAAACTAAGTACTTCACAAAAGGTTACTTTCTTCACTGAACCAACTGATGAGGAGAAAAGGTCCAAATAAGACAACAATTGTTACGAGGGTTACTGATCAGGCGTCAAACTCGTGACACTGTAATTCCAATTGTGACAAACAATACCTTTTAATCGGCATAGGAGCGAACCCCACAATTTCAGAAGGGACACCATTACAAGCGTATTTAGAGATATATTCGTTGAGAACTCGCCCATCCAAGCCTGGAGGGCGGATATATCTAAATACACTTGAAACTAGAGAATGCATAGAGTATGGACCAAAGCTAAAGTAAGGAGTGTTAATAGAAAAAGCAGAGCTCAAACCATAAAGAAAAAAGGATTCAACAATCACTTCTGGACTTTGGAGATTCATCAAGTTACTGCAACGCCCCTTTACTTTACCTAGACATGTCAAATGTGTGGTAAAACCAGCAGATGCAAAAACGGAAAGGTTTATATAAGGCAAGAGAATCTCAAAAAAATTGTTTATTTATACATGTGGAAAGCACGATGAAACTTAATATGGATAGGCTATAGACTCCATGCACTTTTTGACCCTCCAGTCTCACCCACTTTACCTCTACATCGGAATCTTTACTAAGATACAACAGTTTCGGAGAGGAAGTGAGCTCTCAACCTCCTTTGGTTCAGCATTTCTTTAAGCAACAATTTTACACATCCCAGACATCTGAAGGCATAACCAAATAAGAGAACGGCAGTTAAGAACCAACCATAATACCTTATTTGAAAGAAAAGAAGGAATAATCTGTAATGATATTTGATTTGGATTTAACCTTCTGGATAGTTTTCTAGAAGCAGGATTTGTGTTCGTCCATCAAGGCATGTATAAACTCATCAATATGATCCTTTACATCCTCCAAAAATGTGACGCTTTCAGACTTCTTTTTCCGGCATGATGATGGAACAACAGGTGAAGTTTGCTCAAGAGGACTCTTCTCGGTCGACATGTTCTGCATATGTCATAAATAATTAGTACTACCATGATATAAACAACTAAGTGGAATACAGAAGTGTACCAGAAGTAATGTTCTGGAGCCGTCCTCTTGTTCAATAAGGCTACGCTCAAGTGTTTTAGTGCATTAATTATGTTCCTCTTCTACAGAAGGAGCAAAATCCTAGATATAAACTTCTCAGGGTATGTCTAAAAATGTTAATTACATTGAGAATGAGGTACCTTAGAGTTATTCTAAAAAAAGGAAAAAAAGAAAAGAAAATAAGTTTCATGTCATACTCCGATATGACATACTCCCTCCATTCATAAATACTTGTCACATTTTTTGTTTGCACGCCCCTTAAGAAAATCATTATCTAGAGTGTAATTTGAATAAATTATTCTTATTATTACTCATCTCTAATTAATACTTCTCTCTTTAGCATCATTTTTTTTAACAATGGTATCAAGGCCAGCTTTCGGCGCACCTCCAAATAAATCCACGACATATGTGTCACCTCCCACCAGTGACATATACAAGGTAACTCTGTTTCTCTTTCCACCAAGGCTAAGAAAGACGGGAAGAATCACCAAGTATTTTTTTATCTCCTGCTGGAATTCCCACTTTCATTAACCACCAAGCAACATCCTTGGGCGCCTTTTGCACCATATTAATATATCTCCATATTTATTACTACCAAGGCTTAAGGGTAAAAGTGAGAACAAACAACTAATTTTGTCTAAGTTTTCTAAAATGACAAGTATTATGGATTATTTATTTGTCATAAAGATGACAATATTTAGGAATAGAGGGAATAATATACGGTCCATGTTTTATTTAGATGAACAAATTATTCTATGATATTGGGTATGTTGTTGTTGAGCAACTTATTCTATCAAAATCAATGGTTGCTACCTTTGAATGGTAACAATAAGGATGAAGTAGCAGAAGGAATGCTAAAACTTCACTGTAATGGCAGTTCTCAGATTTCCCCTACTACGAAAATCTGATCTATACAAAATAAACAAAAAGTGAATACCAAACGCATAGGACAAAGCTTACTAGATTATCGTGATCTTGATATTGCATGATAAGGATACAAGAAGCAGTGCTGGGGAATCATACCTGCTGTGCTTGGTGGTTATCTGAAGGCACACTCACTTGACGAACGAAAGCAATCGGAAAACACAGCATAAATTTTCTGGAAACTGAACATCTTGTCGCAACTCGCAAACTATCAGGAAAATGAACCATGGAAATCAATGTTAGAGAAGAGATGTATGGAGTAAACACCAGGCTTGACACATGGGTAAATCAGGAGAAGACATGTGGCCAAAAAGGACAGGTCGGGCATGACTCAACAAGAATGACATTAGATATTATCCTTGAATGTGGCTGATGTAGATAACCTTGTGTAGAAAAACCCGGGGTCGAGATAATTAAGGTTAGTATCATATCAGCAAGCCTGCCTAGCTCTGGAAGAATGGGACCCGCCCGCATCAGACTGTAACTAGTCCGGAGTCCAATGGTTTCCAAAAGACCCAAAATGAACTACAGCAATTATGTAACTGAAACAGACGTGAGTAAATGGGACTTCAAGAGGGCAAGACCCTAAGATCTACCTATAAATGTTTCATTATCTATCTGCTATAACTTATAAGGCATATGATAATTCACTCACTAACAATATACGGAAATTTGGTAACAAGATACGTAGCTTTGAAATACATCGACTTCTTGCCTTGCTAGTGACTTTGTCGGCCAGCTACGCTAGCTTAGTTTATTTATCTATCTCGTTGTTGCTATTCGAGTTATTGTTATATTGTCTCCGAGAGGCGTCCGAATTATGGTTATTGTAGGCGTATTAGGGTTGAGGGGGTTCGGGTGCTATTAGTTAGATGCGTAAGAGTAGAGCACTGGGCCAAACAAGATTCTGGTGGATTTTTGGAAGAGCACAAAAAGGGCAGGTATGGAGTGGTTGACTAAGTTGTTTAATGTCAATTTCAAGTACGCGAAGATGTCTGAAGCATGGAGATGAAGTTCAATGATTCCATTGTATAAGAATAAGGGTGACATTCAAAATTGAATAACTACAAGGATATCAAGTTGTTGGTCATACTATGAAGGTTTGGGAAAGGGTGGTGGAGTTGAGGTTGAGGAGGAGCGTAGCTATTCCGAGAATTAATTCAGATTCATGCCTCGTCGTTCGACTCAGAAGCCATTCATCTCGCAAGGAGACTGATCGAGCAGTATAGAGAGAGGAAGGACTTACACATAGTGCTCATCGATCTAGAAAAGGCTTACGATAGAATCCCTAAAGAGGTTCAATGGGGATGTTTGGAGGCTAGAGGTGTTCCGTGGCTTGCACTAGGCCGATAAAATATATGTACCATGGACCTAAGACTCGGGTAAGAGTTACGGAAGGTGATCAGAGCACTTTCCCATTCTGATAAGGTTGCATCAGGGATAGACTCTCAGCCCATTCCTATTTTCCTAGGTGATGGATGTGTTGACGCGGCAAATTCAAAGTAAGGTGCCTTGATATATGTTATTTGCGGATAATGTAATTTTGATTGACAAAACCCGAGGAGTTAATGTGAAGTTGGAGGTTTGGAGATAAACCCTAGAATCTAAAGGGCTTAGGTTGAGCAGGACCACGACGAAATACTTGAAGTGCAAGTTCAGTGAAAGGACAAATGAGGCTGATGTGGTGTTGAAGTTCGATACTCAAGTCATTCATAAGATAGATAGTTTCAGGTATATTGGATCGATGATTTAGGAAAACGATAATATTAACTAGATTGCGGCTCAACATATTGGTGTAGGGAGTATGAAGCTGAGGCTCGATTTCAGAGCTTTATGTGTTAAGAAGGTGCCTCCTCGACTTAAAAAGGAGTTCTACAAGGTGGTGGTTCGACCAGTTATTTCATATGGGTGGAGTGTTGTCTAGTCAAGAACTCTCATATCCAAAGAATGAGGGTGGCAAAGATGAGTAGGGGTGTGCATTGTATCGCTTAGTTCCATTTTATGTATTATTGGTTCCATTTATTGATTTTTGATTCTTAAATATGCTAACCAATGACCAAACTAGTAAGATACTTCTATCGATTTTTGGTTTATTGATTTTGTTCTTAACGGATCGATTTTTAATTTAATCGATAAGAAAATGCTCATAAAATAAATATATGACTTCTCCAATAGTTCCGCACAACAGGCTAATTATACAATTTTACAGTATGCTAATAAATAGAAACAGTAGCAACAACAGAAAAAGAACTATAGAAATGCAACAAAAATAAAAGAGTTTGTTTCTTGATTCATTGTGTGCAACTTGAACAAATGTTAGTTCAGAAAAAAACTGAATCGTAGTTGTTGTTGCAGTCTTTAGAGCATTGAGACAAAGAGGCAAAGAGAAAATAAATGAAAAAAGAAATTAAATTGTATTAAGTTTTGTAAGATTTGAAGGTCTGAAGACATTAATATATAATTAGGAATAAAATAGTAATTGAGTAAGGTAGCATTGGGTTATTGGTTAACTGATAACCCAATTTCAAAAAACCAATACCGAACAAAGAACCGAATATTTTCTTATAAAACCATTAACCCAATAGCAATAATTAATAGCATTTTTTCGGTTCAATTTATTGGTTGAATCGTTTTTGTACATCCCTAAAAATGAGGATGTTGCGGTGGATGTGTTGGTTTACTAGGAATGATAGAATTAAGAATGAGATTATTCGTGACAAGGTGGGAGTGGCTTCGGTGGAAGTC
>JBDJHY010000002.1:7072458-7082689 GCA_039654485.1 Withania somnifera
GATGTAGGCAAGAGTTGGCCGAACCACTATAAATCTCTTGTGTCCATTAGTGCATTTTCTATTACCTTCTTCATTTCTGCAAAAAGTGTCAAAAGACCACACCCACTATTCAACCCCCTCCCTTCTAGTATGTGTATCCGCTCTACAGCATGGGGTTATGGCAGTTTTATACTCGCAGTTAAATAATTAAGAACTGGAAATTTTCCTGGCCTAATAACTAATAAAAATATGGTTTCCTGCTTATACGTACACTTATGCCACGACCACCTGCTGGTATGATGTTATTTTCAAAATGTCACGGAATAAGCTTTCTTAACTATCATAAAGTTATTCATTAGCACTGAGTGGTACTATTTAGCACTGTTGCACTGTTTAGCATTATGGCATTGTTGGGCCACGACCTCAAGGGCGCAGACATATTATTGATATTGAGGCACGGACCTCCTGGACGGGGCCCATACTGAGTAAATAGTAATATTGAGGTGCCTAATTTCTGGGTGGGGCCTATGCTGCGTGATATTGAGGCACAAACCTCCTGGTCGGGGCCTATATTGAGTGATATTGAGGTGTGAACACTCCTGGCGGGGGCCTATATTGAGTGATATTGAGGTGTGAACACTCCTGGCTGGGGTCCATACTGAGTGGTATTGAGGCGCGACCTCCTATTATACAGACCCTGTTATTGATTAGGAAGCGCGGATCCCACTAACGGCACTGAGGCGGCCTCCTGGTACAAGATGACACTACTGATTTACTTGTTAGCACCCTAACGCATTCATCTAGCGTTTTTTGTGCTCACTGGGCTTAAGGAGGGAGTCACAGTGGGTTTGTTGTGTTGTTTACGTGTACCGACGGGATGGGGAATTAGGTAAGTTTTTGTGTGTTTATTTTCTGTTCTTTACTTAGTTGCATTTACATTTACACCTGTTTACTTACGGTTCGTTTACATTCGTATTGGTATCGGTGCTCAGCAGAAATTCAGGTACGCTCCCTTTAATTCGATCCTAGGTTCCTCGAGGTAAGTTGGCTCCCCCTTCCCATGTAACGGTCGCATTTCGATTACCTATATAGCTCTTGTACTTGCTTCCTTTAGTAGTATTTATATTTCGGCTCTCTCTATTTTTCCTGTCCTAGTAGCTAGTTTAATACTGTTTTCTTACTATCATAGACCTACTTTACTTTCCTCGCAATTTCTTGTATTTTATTTTAGCTTGGCCAACTTATGATGCCTACTGGGTACCCATGTTTTGTATTCATGTTGCACTTTTGTATCATTTTCATCGTACAGATACCGGTAGGCGTTGTCGGAGACTTCGAGATCGTGCTAGGTAGATATTGTTGATCTGCGGAGACTACAATGAGCTTTGTCGTTCGACCTTAGAGCGGCTTCCTTGCTATTTTAGCCTGCTTTATTTGTTTATAGCAGGTCTTGTGTAGTGTTGTTTTATAGGAGCTATATTTGTATATATTCTTCTTTTGAATACTCTATTTAGTAGCTTTATATATTATTGACACCATGTTTTGAAATTTAGGCTGTATATATTTTGTTCTAGCTTCCACTGTTGTATATTATTATATATGTTATTGCTGGAGTCATTGATTGTGAGCGTTTATAGCTCATTGCGAATAGCTTCAGAACTTCTGAACTTCAGAACTGTAGGAATAGACTTGCTACCGCGATTATAAACGTCATCATGACCCAAAATTTGAATTGTGACATAAATATTATTTTCTTTAGTTTATTGTTTCTTAACAATAACTTTATTTAAGCAAATTGTAAAAAGAAAAGGAATCATTTAACATCTTTTTGTTTCTGATAATTTCCACCTACAAATTGACGCTAGTAAAGACATTTGGTGAAATTTCAAATCTACAACTCGTCTGTGAAGATAATTTCAACAGTTAAAAAAGTTGGGTTATCTTCACCCTTCGAAACCTTGACGTCCATCTGGTGAATTTGGCTAAAAGAATAGACTAAAGGATTTCCTACTGCATCGGAGACTTCGCCAGATCTCCAACTGCCACCCTGCAATCCCGATGGATTTCCTACTGAATTCCCAGATATCCGGCGACTCCCCTTCTTCCTCCGCATCATCCACCGTGCAAACACCCTCCACTTCCAACCACCAGCACCAAAACGGCGGCGGCCCGATCAACAACAACGACCCCATGCATTCTTGGTGGGAATCCATCTCCAAAGCTCGTTCTCGCATCCACCTCCTCTCCTCCCTTCTCCCCTCCTCCGGGGACTCCGATTCTCTCTCCGCCCTTGCCTACTCAGACCGACCTGCCCGCTCCCTTCTCCTCTCTCCGTCGGCATACTTTTCTATTTCTTCCTCTCTCTCTTCCCCTTCCTCCGGATCCGGTGATGACCCTCTTTGTCACTGGCTTTACGACACTTTCCTTGCCTCCGATACTGATCTCCGCCTTGTGGTACTCTCCTTTATCCCCCTTTTGTCCTCGATCTATCTCTCCCGAATCCATTCTTCTACTTCTGTTTCGCTGTGTGGTTTTGAAGCTGTTCTTCTTGCTCTTTACGCCGCTGAAACGAAATCCCGCGGAGGAAAACCCATACTCATTTCTATTCCCGATCTCTCTCAGCCTTCTCTATATCATAGTCCAAGAAATCCCACGTCGGCTAAATCAAACTCCAGGCCGTCTAATGTCCAGAATCGCCCTATGGTGGGAGTTTCATCGCCCCCCCTTGAGCACCAAATTGCTGTGAAGTCAACTAAACGTGCTTGCATTGTTGGGGTAGCTCTAGATTGTTACTATAAACAGATCTCCCATATGCCCAGTTGGTCTAAGTTGGATTTTTGCAAATTTGCTGCTGATTGGGCTGGTCAAGATTGTCCTTGCGTGTCAGAGTTTGATGAATCTGATGGAAATTCGGATTACTCTGTTGAAATTATTAATGGGGATTTGGAGGGTGTTTCTGAAGCGTTGGAGAATTTGGGAATTGAAGATGGATACCACGAATTAAGGCCAAAGGTTGCTAGAATTCCACTTCCATGGGAGCTATTGCAGCCTGTGATAAGGATCTTGGGGCATTGTTTGTTGGGTCCTTTGAATGCTGAAGATGTAAAGGATGCTGCTTCAGTGGCAGTGAAACGGCTGTGTGCAAGGGCTTCACATGAGTTAAATCCGCAGGCAATTTTGGCAACTCGGAGTTTGATTCAGCTTGATAAGAGAGGTCGTGAAGCAGCTAAGGTTGCTGCTGCAGCAACTGTTGTCTCAAATGCTAACACACCCAGTAAAGCTAAAAAGCCTGAGATTCTTTTGGTTCCCAAATGACTGCAGTGAACTCGATGGTTTGACTGGTTTTCACTTATTATTTTTTCACATGGTCTTGCCTTATCAATGACGAGTTTGTGTATGTTAGAATTACAAATATATTGCTGCTATTATTTTTTCATTTAGACCTTGTTAGATTTTATTAGTAAATGTCTAATGCCAAAGAAGTTCTGTGTGATTTTGAATTTGATGTGGCCACATCCTTGTGTTCTGTGTAGAGAGGGAACATTACTGGTTTTGTGTGGTTTACTGCCTTCTTTCTAATGGATTCCATATTGTTCATCAGCTCGTCTATCTCATTTGTGTCTATCCATGTATTGCCCTTTTAGCTTACAGACTTTGACCAGCTAAAGAATTAATCTGTTGTCTTTCTTGGTAACCTTCATTAGGTGATTACTACTGTATTTTTCCTTGTTTATGCCACTGCCAATTCATGTACTTGTCACCTTACCTAAGTCAATTTTTTTTAGTTGAATGTTCATTCTTGTACCAGGTCGTGTCATATTATATATATTGGTAGATGATTATGTTAGAATTATGATTGAATGGATTAATAGTGTTGTGTTTGAGGACATTAGTTTTTTTTAATTTAGCGGTAGTGCTTCCCAATATGTACAATAAACTTAAGTTATCTTCATTCTTAAACCTCCAATGTTTTGTACTCCGTTCTAATGTCAAATTAAAGAAATAAATAAAAGTAAAAGGTACTTGTGTAAATTTAAGCCAGATACCTTATCCACTATCTGCGTCTATAGTCTCTATATGTATGGAGGTTACCGAGAACATTGGATTGTTGTGTTTATAGATGAAGAACATCAAGTCATTTAGAGCTGTTACACGCTTCGGATACTCAATAAAAAAGGTTGAGAGCTAACCCATTTGGTGAGCTCCCCGCCTTCCACAGTCGAGGTGGAGGATTCAAACCCTATCAGTAGCATACATTCCCTTTCTTACAGCCTGAGAGTTGAGTGAGGACCTTATTTGACATGCTTTCTTGCTTTCAGCAGCCATCATCCCAGATGTGGCTCTTCCTGGATGTGAGAACACTGCTGCCCGACCAAGAAAATAAGGAAAAGATTGAAGGGGTTATGAATTCCACTGACCCATTTCCCCTGCCCCTTATCAGATGTAACTAAAAAGATAACCCACGAAGGTGTTGTTCCCTTTATATATGGAGAAAGACAACTGATGAAATTTCTGCTGCCAGTCTATTATACAGACTTGTCAAGCATGATTTCTTGGTCTCTCACACCAATCAAAATTAGCTTCAACATGTTATTTGATATACGGACAATGTGGATGGTATGTTAGGCGAACTTTAATAAATAGTTGGAACTTTTATCATTAAGTGAAAATACAGCACTTGTTAGGAGGGGAAATGATACTCCATGATTGGCTTCTCTGGCTTTATGTGAAAGATAGATCATGAACTTGATATATATGGGATCTTTTTGAGAGTCAAATGTTGGAGAAAGCATAGTGTTTGCAAATTACAAACCAGTGAATACCTGGCCGAAGTGTGGCCAAATTCTTGTTTGTAGTCTGGATATTAAAACTCCTGGTCCTGTTTTAAGCTTGCACTAGATTTTGTTTGATGGTGCAGGTGGGTTTCTGGGTATAACCCGATTTATGCTTCATATATGTGCATTTTAACCAGGTGATATCTCCTGAAATGTGATACTCGTATTTGATACATGATGTATTTGTTGATTTCCCCAGACCCCGCTTTTGGGACTACACTAGGTTTGTTGTTGTTGATGTATTTGTTGCTTCACACTGAAGATTCTTCTATTTACTATATATTGTCATTAGGGTTTGATAGATGGGAAGAAACTATTAGTGTTTTTTGTATTTGCTGGGATTTGAAACTAAGACCTTTGGCCTCATAATCTTTAGCCCACTTCACCACTAGGCTACATCCTTGGGTGCCTAGTAATGAATTTGAACGCAGATAAGTCGAAGATCACCAGAGTTATTTCACAGTTGCTCCAGTTCATCTTTGTATGTTTCTGATATGTGCGGTAAGTTTTTTGTTTCAATGTCATATGAACTCATCTGACCACAGTTGCTCCTGTTCATCTTTGTATGTTTCTGATATGTACGGTAAGTTCTTTGTTTCAATGTCATATAAACTCATTCTGACGTCAGTTCTCAAGCACCGTACTTCATGTTTAATTGCCCCTGTTTATATCCTAACGGGAGGGGAAGAATATTTTTATCCTTCCTCCAATGAGATGTGTATTCGGGAAGTTGAGATTTAGAAATCTCTATTTCATGTATATGATTTTAAGCTCCCTATGTACTTGACCTCTCAACATTTCCCTGAGAAAATTCGTTGTTTGTTTCACAAGAATTTGTAGCGAATGATGTTGTGTTGTTCTTTAATTAAATGCTTTCGTTACACTATGACTAAGGTTGGGCATCGGATCGGTTTCGTCTCGGTTCCGTCCCGGTCCGGTAGATACCAGGATGGGATGGGATTTTAGGTACTGGGTTCCGAAGCGGAATGAGATCTGAATTTTGTCTCGGTTCATCCCGACCCAGCCCGGCGGAATTATCAATATTTTTCTTTTAAGTCTAGCCATTGTCCAATGGCTACATAGCCGTTTGTGAACCCCCCCCCCCAAACCCCCCCAAGCCAACAAAAAAATCAAATTTTTCTATAAATATTTTATTTTTCACTCATTTTATTTTTGTAAAATCTTTCATTCTCTCAATTTTTTTTTCAATTTTCTACTCTTAATTCTCATATCAATTACCAAATTCTCAAATTTTTTATTATTTTAATCATTATTTTAATTTTTTAATTGAAGATTAGAAGCTAAATTTGGTGGATTTTGAAGGAGCAATCTTCTTCACTCATTCGTTATCAAATTATTAATTTTTAGTTATTTACGTTTGTTGATGTTTGGTTCATTCGTTCTACTCCCTATTTTATTATTTAATTTTTACATTTATTATTTATTATCTTTAATTGAATTTGCTAATTTAATTTTTATTTTATTATATTATGGATTTTTCTAAAAAAAAAATCTAAAGGAAAGTACTTTAAATTTTTTTCTTAAAATGATGATAGGTTCTAGTTCTTCTTCACAACAACTTGAATTTTTTTAATAAAATTAATTTTGATAATTTGACGCATGTAGATGAAACTGATTTAGCCCTTCTACAAAATGTACTCGTAGAAATTAATATTGATACTCATATTCTTCATGAAGCTTTTGAAATAATGTATCATAATTTTGAAGAGGATTTAGATGAGAAGTAAAAGTAGACGTAGACGAAGAATTAGATGAAACACCAACTAGTTTTGCTATCGGAGCGCCAACTCAGGTTCTAGATGAACTTGAGCCTAAGGTTGGAGCTAGTCCCCCCTGTTTCTCAAAGAAAATGAAGGGGTAAAGCTCCTGTAGCATGTCCTAGAAAATTACATGTGTGACATTTTTCTGTTTTAAATAAAGAAAAAATTATTTCTACTTGTCGTCTTTATAAATAATCTTGCATTTATAAATCTGCCGGTAGTGGAGGTTGAACAGAGGGATGATCAAACATTTAGAGTCTTATACCTAAACGGGAGTGACAGACGCATTTAGCTAGTCTTAATCTTGCTATGTTTGCTAGCGGTACTTGACCATCGTATAGAAGGTCAAACATGGTTCAGAGTGAACTAAACCGTTCAAACCCCGTTGACCCTCTTTCACAAAAGCTCTATAGCAGGGATCACGAACATGAAAGATTTGTTAAAATGATTGTTTGTTCATGTTTGCCTTTTAGTTTTGGTGAACATCCTTCTTTTGTTACATATATTTCGGAGAAATTTAATCCCAGTTACGAAAGTATTTCACGAAGTATGGTCAAAAAAAGATATATTTAAATTTTCATAAACAATAATGTCAAATGATTTGTAAATATTTTGAATTAATGAATTCTAGAGTTTTGATTACCACTGGTATGGATCGTCGTTTTAATAGTTTTGATTAGTTAACTGTTAATGTAAGCGGAGTTAATTATAATTGAAATTTATAAAAACATTATACCTTTATAATATTTGTGAATAGAAAAAAAAAAAGATACTTATATTGCTAGTACTATTGATGAAGTTCTAAATTTTTATAGACTTTGTAATAAAGTGCTTAGTATTACTTTAGATAATGTTTTTATTAATTTAAATATCATAAACATGTTAAAAGTTAGGATTTTTTCAATTTTCCTAGATGTTTTTCATGTTAGATATGTTGGACATATATTAAATTTGGTTGTAAATGATGATGTGATATTATTTAAAAATAGTTGTGAAAAAATTGATAATGCTTATTTTTTAATTTTTCACATGCATAAAAGTAATATAATCATTTTAAGAAACTTTGTAAGTTTGTGCGACTTCCCTATAAAAAGATTCTAAAATATGTTAAAACAAGATGAAATTCTTTTTATGAAATGCTTGAAGTTACATATAGATATATGAATTTTATTACTATGGATTTTAATAGATATACTTCTAATCCCGAATTTAAAATTACTGATAATGATTGGGATAAATTTAATAAACTTGTAATATTTTTAAAATTTTTTTTATGAAGCCACTAATATTTTATGTGGTTTGTATTATCTTACTATTAGTGAAATTTTATTACATGTCGTTTTGCTGAATATAGAGATAAACCATTGTTTGAAGAGACAATTATAGTTATGATTGAGAAATTTAAAACATATTTTTTTTCTATACCACAAATTTATTTAACTGTTATTCTTCTTAACCCCGAATATAAAGAAATTGATGCAAAAGCATTAATTAAATGCATTTATGAAAATTTAGATATTCAACCATATGAACAACCAAGTTTAGAAAATTGTTAAAATAGCATTAGATTATGAGATAGGAAAATATATTATAAATATTGCACATTACAGAAAAGTAATATTTACACACCATAAAGTAGTAGGCGTAAACAAGATTTTCATAGTAAAATGAAGTTTAAATTTGACATTAATTCTTATAATAAATGTTAATTTGATTTTATCTAAACCAGAGACTCGGTAATATTACAGACTGTGAAGACATACCACAACTTTTGAATTGGTGGAGGTTTGAGAAAGTCAATTTTCAAGTCTCGGTTGGATGATGAAGGACTTGCTAACTATATAAGCGGCATCAATAGTTTTAGAGTCAGCTTTCAACGTTGTAAGATTTCAAATTAAAGAACTTCAATATTCACTGGTAGAAGATAGCTTAGAGATTTCAATGTTATTCTGGGATTGGAGCAACGTCGATCGACGCAATAAAGGACTACCCAGGTTAACTTCGTGGTATGAATTGTTTGTAGGTTTAGTAATTAGTGACAACAGTGACGATGACATGAAATATGAAGATCGTTTGCAAAATCTACCAAGACCATCCATTGATCACACTTGATCTTTACAAGATTTAGACGAAAGTTTTTCTACACTATACAATTATTAGTATTAAATAACTCTTCCTTGCTGGCTTCGTAAATTAGGTGCTATACTAATAATTGAAATTTGTAAATTGTGATCAAATTTTAAATATTTGAATAAAATTCATATTATTATCATTTGTTTAATTGTTTATATTATAAGTTTTTTCCATCACATTTTAACTTTTAAGTTATGAATTGAAAACTTTAGAATATATATATATATATATTTATATTAAAAATATTTAATAAATTAAAAATTAAATTATAAATTATAAAAATATTTAATAAATTAAAAATATTTAATAAATTAAAAATTAAAAAAAGCCTACCCCGGTTCATTCCGTCCCGTCTCAGTCCGTCCCGAAACCGGTCTTGTACACAATAGGACAGGACCGGGGTTCCGTCCCGGTTATCTCGGATCGATTTGTCCCGATACCGGTATTATCTTGATTGAGATAATTTCGATTGGTCCAGTACCGGTTCGTCCTGACTTGGTATTGATAATGCCCACCCTTATCTGGGACTGCTGGAAGAAACCATCTTTGAAGTACTTGCACATCAATTTTCTCTGTTACCAATAGAGTTGTTCTGCCACATATTTATGTCTAGTACTAGCGAGTATGGTCCGTGTCAGCACAGGCTCAATGTTAACAATATGTTTCAAATGTGTTTCGTATGTATTATAAGTGCGTAAATATTCTGAACATAGATATGCATATCTTATTTACAATATAATTATAACATATTATAAACATAATTATTTCCAAAGATAACAAAATGTGATGCATCTTCAAATTGAGATCTTTAACGCAAGGCTAAAATCTATTACATAAAATAGAAAATGTAAGATTAAAATTGAAAACTCAATTCGGGAAAACAAGGTCGTCGTGATGAATGCCATAATTAAAAACTAGAACTTGTCAAAATATAGAGGAGTTGGTACTTGCAAGCAAATATGATAAAAAGAGACTTGAAAATTCAATATTTGAAAGACTTGGAAATCACCTGAGTGAACTTGAAGATATATACAAATGAGTTCCTCTTCATTAACAAGATTTCTCTTTCAAAACAGGCCTTTAGGGGTTGTTTCTTCCTTGTACCGTACCTTTTGTTAAAGTTAAGAAGAAGTCTAGAGCCTTTTTATTAGAATGAATGAATAGACAAATACACAAGAGCAGTTTATATAGCTAGGTTACAATATAAAAATGGAAAAGACTAAAATAACCCTAAAACCTAATATATGCTAATATCTCTTCTCAAACTCACAATGCTACAACGATAAGCATTGAGATTTTTTCAGATAAGAAATGGAAGCGCGAAGTCGAGTGTACTTTCATCAACATATCAGCAATCTGTAAGGAAGAAGGAACAAAGGGCAATGTGATGGTGCTGATCTGTAGGTGGTGGCGAGCGCCATGACAATCAATCTCGATATGCTTGGTTATCTCATGAAATAATGTATTACGAGCAATCTGAATAGCACTCTAATTATCACAATG
>JBDJHY010000002.1:7125325-7140696 GCA_039654485.1 Withania somnifera
TCTTTTATTTTACATGACAAACAAATCAGGTGATAAAAAGCTTCTTGTAGTTGCCCCAGAATTATATTTATTTATTTTTAATTAAAATTTCTTTTCTTTTTTATGGCGAATCACATATTGACTGAGATTTACTGGACACTCGTGTAATGAGGGATCCATTCCGTCTTTGAACCCAAAACTCAACACCCTTTCCTCTATTCCTTAAACCCTTCCAAAATCTTGGCCAAGCTCCCCGTGATGACAAAACTATCGAAGCTCGATGTATCGAACCCCAAAGTCTGGGTTGTGATCGGCGTCGGATTCGCCGGAATGTTGATCCTGGCTGAGGTTAGTCGGCGACGATTGAAAGCCAGAAGCTCAATCGAAGAAGACTATGGCGCTTTTATTGAACGCATCAAGTTGCTTCCGTTTCCTCAACCACCTCCTCCAGCTTCTAGACTTTCCCTTTCTGGCCTCACATTTGCCATCAAAGACAAGTTAGTCACAGTCCTCTCTTTGAATAAGAATAAACTCTCTTTTGTTTTGCTTGCTTTGTGAGACCTTTTGGTTTTGGAAGGATTAGATTTCGTAGTATTGGCCTAACATTCTTGCTTTCATAGTCCATTTCTGGATGTGGAATTGAGTTCTTTTTCTGTCATAGTATTGATGTGAAGGAGTATGTGACGGGTTTCGGTAGTCCAGAGTGGAAACGGACGCATGAGGTGGCTACAAAGACAGCCATGCTTGTCTGTGCTCTTCTGAAGAATGGTTCTACTTGTGTTGGGAAGACCATCATGGACGAATTTGGACTTGGGTATCTTTCGCTTTTCCCATGTATTCTTTCCCCTTGATCCTATGTCGTATTAATTTTTATACCAGCATATTTGATTGTACACGGAGCTTAGATTGTTAATTTAATATACATCTAATATCTACTGGAATAGAAATTGCAATCTTGAATAATAGTTCTATAGAGAAAACACGACAGCAAGTTTCAAATATTGAGTAGTTTAATGAATTTGAATTCTTAAAAGTTGGCAAAGACGTGGCCTCTGGGATTTTTTCTAGCCTTCTAGTGATAAGAGTACAACAAGTAATGTGTGAGTTAGCACATGTATAGGTTCGAACCCTGCTGCAATATAATTTTGGTAGTGGAGAAGGGAAGGCCTATCATCTACCGAATTTCTAACTGTGAGCCATCATCTCTCCTGATTTCTCGATTACAAAAAGAAAGATAGATTTTGAAGATGTATCAAAATGGAATGGTGCCGCACATTCAAGGATTTCTCTTTCCATTGAATGGTTTCATTCTAGGATTTCTCGAAATGGAAAGAGTGGCAAAAAGAGTTGGACAGAAGTAATAAGATTTTCAGCTATATGCATGGCTATCTTCTGCTACACTCTCTTGTGTTTCTTTGGGCTGAGGAAGACAGTTTGTGTTTGAAGCAATGCGAGTTCACCAAGGGAATTGATGTCTCTGTTGGGATGTTTCAGGATTACTGGAGAGAATGTGCGTTATGGTACTCCAACAAATCCAAAATGGCCATCTCATATTCCAGGTGGCTCGTCTAGTGGTTCAGCTGTTGCTGTTGCAGCTGAACTTGTCGATTTTTCTTTAGGTATGTTTCTCAATTTAAATTGCAGTAATTAAAAATCTCTGGTTCAAAGTTTCCTCTTCTTCTGTTTCATGTGTCTGCTCAGATTTGTTATAATGGTTTAGAGTATGAAGATGCTACATTACTGTACTCACGAATATGTTGGAATTGTTGTAGATATTCATGTTGTAGTCACCAAGGTTGTTTACGTGTGGCCTACTCGTCAATGATGTGAGAAAAGAATTATGAGGTCTCCGGTTTAAATCCAGGCAAAAACCACTCGGTGATTCTTTCCATCTTCTAAGCTTTGGTGGCAAAGTTATATCCGGTACCTCATAGGAGGGTAGCAGGTACCTAGTGGAATAGTCGAGATGCGCGTAAACTGGTCCGGATACCAATCTACTATAAAATATATGTTCCTGTTATAGTCTAGGCCTCCTCTTTGTTCCCTCCCTTCTTCTCTTTTCTTTCCTTTTTTTCATCTTCCTCTTCTGAACTTAACGTTGATTTTATATACCTGTGAAGTATGAATATGATGGAATTAGAGATTTAACTTTTAAGTGGTTGGCTGGATTCTGTTTAACTAAACTGGAAAGGTATTAATTTGTAATAAAAAATTGACTTTGGATTCAGAATGATAGATGGTTACAGACGCTGATCAATTGCAGGTACTGATACGACTGGGTGCATTAGAGTACCAGCGGCATTTTGTGGTGTCTTTGGATTTAGGCCGTCGCATGGGGCCGTATCGACTATTGGTGTTCTGCCTGTATCACAAAGTTTGGACAGTATTGGTATGCATGATTTTTTTTTTCTCTCGACTATTACCATTTACCTCAGTATCTGCTTTGTGAATAATGCATAAAAATGTCTGGAGAGACCAAATTCTATATCTGCAGTTACGTAAACATTTAATCAAGAGGTAGAAAAAGCCTCCCAGGGTTTGTGGAACCAGGATATAGAAAGTTCTTCACCTTTTTCATATTAGAACAGCACCAACAAAAAGGAGAACAAAAGTTGAGTAGTTCTTTTTAATGCTGAATGGGATAGAAAGGAACTTTTAACTATTTCCTTCTTTACCATTTAAGGCCCTGACCCAGCTCCAATTTTGATACTTTTTATGACAAAAAACTAGTTGATTCGGCAACCCAAAATTCCAATTTCTGATATTTTGCACTTCTAGTCTAATTTGATGAACCTGATCAGAATAAGGATATAATTGGTACGAAATCACTGTCTCCATATGTACAATTTTTGGGTTCGGCTGGCTATTTATTGAAAAAGATACAGTACCAAACTCGGTTACTTGAATGTACAGTTTCATTTATATGCCAGCATAGGCCCAATATGTAAATTGATGTATCTTCAAACTGCCAGCATAGGCCCAACATGCAAATTGATGTATCTTCAAAAAATATTTCCTTAGCTTTGATTTGCCTACCGTATTGATAATTTTATCCACACTCGTATCAAAAGCATTATATCTTTGATGCAAGTAAATTCAGGTCCATTTTTCAAACCCCTAGTCGAAATATCAAATACATGCAACGAAAGTCTTTCGGGATGGAAGGAGTGCGAGCTTATAGACCTCCAAATATAATCTACAAAGAGTAGAGAATTTCCTCTAAATTTGAAAAATGATTAGACAGTGGCTTCACAAGGTGCTCCCAGATAAGGTTTGTATAAGTCCTTAAAACTTGAACTATTTGCATGATTCGGACACTATCAATATAACAAAGAATCCAGAAGCAAATATAAAGGGCAATTGGGACTTTATCCAGGGAAGCCAATCAATTTAATCATATGCAGACGTTTTCCATCTCCATTCACAAGTTCAAGTTATATCAACTCTACTGCAAGTTCTATGTATTTTTAATCTAATTATAATAATGTCCTTATTTGCAACATTGAACATCCTCAATATAGAATACTATACAAAAATAACAAATTCCCCAAACTTCAAAATTGCAATCACCAGTTCACAACAAAAGAACAAACTCAAAACCCTTAAACTAAACAATTACATTGATGGAGAAAAGTTGGACCTTAGAGCATGCTAGACGTTATAACATTTAAAAACATCATGATAGTGGAGTATTATTGTAGGCTTATATATAAAGAGAACTATGTATCATTATCTTAGTTGCAATTAAACAAACTTGGAAGTTTAAAAATTAAAATATTCATTCTAAAGTTGATGCAAGTCCCTTGTTTGTCCATCTGCAACCATTCATTTGAAACATCGTGTGTGGTTGATATGAAAACCTCTGATGATAAAGAGTCGCAACTTTTTCCTTCAGGATGGAGTAACCTAGTGCACTATAAATAGTGCTTCAATGCCATTTTAATATATCCTATTATGAAGTTAAATTACATGAAAAAATATGGAAGACAGGAAGCACAAACAGAGTTACAGTTTAAGAGATACAACTCAGACAAAAAAGAAAAGTTAATACATACATATAACTAAATCACTTTCAAATCAAGTTTCGACAGAGAGATGTCAAGCTGCTTCGATCAAGTAGGGCTAAATCAGATGGAATTCATAACCCTTTCAATCCTCTCCCATGTTTCTCGGTCAGGCAGCAGTGAGAACACTTCCAGGAAGAGCCACATCTGGGAAGAAGGCAGCTGAAAGCAGAATCCAATTAAAGCATAATACAGGAATGGGTTTGCACTATGTTCAACTGGATAAATCCGCGCAAATAAAAAATTTTTTTGATTATGAATGATAATCGTAATGGCGAGGGTCTGTTACCTACTATAAGCAGGGACTCATAGAAGACGGTAAATGATTTCTTGAGAAAAGACAAAAGAAAGTGTGAATATTCATCACTGTAAAAAGGGAAGTGTCAATTAGTGGGAAAAACTTATATTCATCACTATTCTTGTATAGCTGAAGCTATTGTGGTCACAACTTGTAAAACATGCATAGCAGAATCATCACAGCCTCAAAGTAACTTAGCCTTGTAATATCATTTTCGTGCAAAACATGTCGAAGAAACACAAGTTCATGAGCAAATGTGATCTTCTCAAGTTCCTTTTTAAGAATAAAAACCATCTTATTGTTAGACCATCAGTTAATTCGGGTAAAGATGACTGTCTATCTAAAATACCTGTAACTTGTATCCAAATAATGAAACAGTGAGAGCGAGTAACAGACTAACAAATGCAGAAAAACTCAAGGTGATTTATGTTTGCCACCCAAATATTATAGGCGTCCAGGTAACATTTTTCTTGTTCATCGGATAGGGAAAATGTATTGATGAGGTGATTAAAAATAACTAAGCTCATGTTGCAGAGACGAAGTATCCTATCTTCACCTACTCGCTCTTTCCTCTATACTATTGCTATATCCCCCCCCCACCCCCCTTGCCACACCCCAAAGGCTGGGCAGGTTATATCACTCTAATAAGGTTGATACATCAAACATGATAGAAGGTTGGACAGATTATATTATCTTAATATGGTAATAGATATATCTAATATGATAGAAGGTCGGACATGTTTATATTATCTTATAATGTAGATACAATCAAAATTAACGTAAACAGTAGACAAATCAAATCAGGAAGTTGGACACATATGTATTCAAAACCTAAGAACTAAAATGTCAAATGAAAAGACCATAGAAAAATATGGGATAAGTATAAAGCTTCAAAACAAACTATTCCACCTAAACATAGGCCGGCAAAATAGTAACGTGGAATAAACTAATTATATAGATATGAAAACTGCACTATTTAGCAGTGATGCTGAAAACGACGAAACATAACTTGCTTCAGTTATTACCAAAGCAGAGAAGCTTCTGTTGTGCGCTCTTATAAGTATAGTTCCAAACATACTTGCTTATATGTTCACTGCATAAATACATAAAATAGTACTTAAAATTTATTTTTAATAAGAAAACTGTAATAAAATCTACTCTTAATATTGGATGGCCATGGATAAACAGGACAGTCTACCAAATAAAAAATCTACAAGATATTGAAGCAGAAAAATATCCAATAGTATGCAGAAAGGCACCAGAAATTGAAGTTAAAAATATAGGATTTCATTTTAGGAAAATCACATGCATCAATAACTAAAAGTTACTCGTATTTTTGTGGTGCGTTCAATATATATAACTTAAAAATTAAGATTTGCATGCATTAAAATATTTAAGATACACGTATAGAAAATATTAAGATACAAAAGAAAAAATATTAAAAGTCTCGCATTGCCATAAAATATTCAAGATACATAAGCTTTAAAATAGCTTTAAAATATCTAAACTACACAAAGATAAAATTATTTCAGATACATAAAACAGGAAAAATAAAAATTAAGGATGAGGTTATCTAAGATACGCGCGCTAAGATACATACTAAAAATGCAATTTAGCAAATTTATGACATAAAATGTAATTATGTATAAAATCTATGATATAAAGTGTAATTATGTATGAAATCTAATTTCTATACTCATTTAGTGTATGTACATTGCACGTGTGCATCATGTCAATTAGTAAAATTATTTATAAAATGTATAAAATTATTAATACATAAAAATTAACATTGAAATAAATGTTATATCTATAGTAGTATCAAGTTTGAGAATGAGTGGAGGAACGTGAACCTTAAGGTTCATCATAAATAGTGAACTTTTTAAGATTGTTTAGTGAACCGAGTAAAACGAACATAAAAATTCAGATCAAAGATTTTTTTCAAAAATTATAAGCATCTTTTTGATTCAAAGTTCTCATTCTGTAGTAACTATTCAAATGACTCAAAAATTACAAATAATGAGATACGCTAAAATTTTGGAGTCTAAAAAATTTATAATTTTTTATTTAAAATAAAGGAAAAGAAATAGATAAAACCTTTGACTATATTATTCCGCAATAACATATTTCTTTTGTCTAATTTTTTGTTAAATTCTTTTTAACTAAAATAGTAAACATGAGAAATAAGTAAAGGTGAAGAAATCTATAGTCAAATGATTGATTATATATAATTCACATACAATCTTTAAATGTATCAACTGAAAACAATAAAAATAAAAACGCAAAGAATGATAATGAATGCAAGGTCTGCATACAAGTATAATAAATAAAATTGAATTAGCAAAGAATTTATGAAAAATTTAAATTTGTGAGCATAAAATAAAATATGAGTGTGATTGACAAATTTGGGATTACACCCATAACATGTATAAATAGAACAAAACGGAGATTTTATTCAAAATATTTTTGGTCAATTAAAATTTATCTGGCCTTGTAATTTTACGAATATGTATACGTAACACCTATTATCTTAAATAACTAAAATAATGAAATTGGCTCATGAGTCGTGATCGGACAAGATGAGGAAATTTGTTTTTGTTTTCTTTTTATTATTGGTCAAATATTTTAAATATTATAATTTTATTTCATAAATAAGTGCATGTACAAAATAAATAATTTAACTTTTGAAACTTATAATTAGATATTTATTAAAAAATTATTTTCAGCATATTAAGAATGATTTTGGCTGATGAATCTTTTTTACCTTTTGAGTACATGGTTCTTTAATAAAAAAGAGATTCATTCACCTAAGTCGAGAATATATACAATTTAGCCCCTAGAAGAAAAAAATGTTGACAAGCTATTAATCAAAAGGAATATCAATATTAATTTTGGGGAAAAGATAACCTTATTGATATTTTTTTCCTGTTATCATATATTTTAGATTTTATTTTTCATATTTCCCTTATTAACAAGTCAATATCAAAATCAATATCCTGCTCTTGTGATAGGCCTGGTAGGTAGGTAGGTCGGGAATAAATCAAGGAACTCAGAAACAATAGGAACAGACTCAGGAGTAGGAGTGTCAACCTGAATATCACGAACATATGCTAAGTATGTCAAACACCCTTTCCCTACTAACCTCCTAGCCTGAAGGCAAGAAATAAAGCCTATCGGTGCGCGGCTACTAGAACTATGCCACACAATCGAAGATGAACCTGGTACTGCTAAGGTGACAGTCTTGGCATAACAATCCAAAACCGCACGATGAGGAGACAACCAATCCATACCCAAAATAATATCAAAATCCAATATATCTAGCAACATTAAGTTAGCCCATATGTCTAATCTGCCAACAGAAATCAAACATGATCGGATCACCCGATCCATCAATAAAGAATTCCCTACCGAGGTAGCAGCACGCATAGATATAGACATCACATCACTAAGCAACCCCAAACTGGATGCAAAATAAGATGACACATATGAACAAGTAGACCCAGGGTCAAATAAAGTTGATGCAGTTATAGAACACACGAAAATCAAACCTGTAATCACACCATCCGAGGCCACAGCCTCAGGTTGAGCAGGAACAACATATAACTGGCGATCACCGTCATGAACCTGGGGGGATCCAATCTCACGAACCTGGTCATGAACTTCTGCTCTGAGTCTGTCATTGCTGGTTGTTGCTCAATAGAAGGAGCAACGGTTGGTACTGGCAAAACCTGAGCAGGTGCAGAAGTCACTTTCGGAGCAACTGGTGGCACTGTCTGCACTGTAGGCTGAGATACCGGGACGACTGGATGTGTCTCATCTGTAAGAGGGCTTTCAAAGGCATTGAGTAGTTCCTATAGTACGCTACAAATATCTAGAGACGGTGCTGTAACGGGTAGCGAAATAGGTCCTGCTGTCGGTGCTGCAGTTGACGCTGCAACAGATGTTGCAGGAACTAGTAGGACCTCTACAGTAGTAGCGGGAGTAGGCACTTTGGCTGGTGCCCTAGAGGTCTTCTTAGCTGCAGTTAAACATGTGCTAGACATCTGCGAAAGAGTGAGAATATTTCAAGAAACCTTCAACTATGTATGCACGATACAAAATTCAAAAGAAGGAGTCAATTTTTCTTAATATCACTATAGCCTCCCGATGATAAGCAACGAATGTCTCCGCGCCGATCCGCATGAATCTACTAGACATTGGTTCTGTACACTGACACTGATGAACCTAGGCTTTGATACCAATTTGTCACGACCCAATTTTACGGTTCATGATGGAATCTATTATACCACCGGTAGGAGAACCAAACCCCCTAGTCCGAAGCCAAAACGGAGGTCTACTATATCAAATGCAAAAGTATATCAATAGACAGAAGATAATTAAGTGCGAAAGTTTTAAGAATCAAATAAATACCCTATAATTCGATATCAGTGTCAAATGAACCAATAAGTATAGAAATAATAAATCTAAAATAGGTCTAATACAACTGTATCTCCGAAATACATGGAAATCAAATAGTAATGTCAAATTCGAAGAAAAGCAGGTAAAAGCTCGATGCCAAGCTCACCCTAAATCTCTGAAGAAATAATAACTGCACGAACTGCTGGCAGTAATCACGATCGAGAACCTATACTCAGATCTGCACATGTACAAGTGTAGTATGAGTACAAGGGCCTACTGGACACATAACAATAATAAAAACAATAAATAACAGAGTACAAAAAAAAGGTCACAGAAGAAAATAGTACGACAAGGGGAGCTAACTACTTAAATAAGAATCAAGTACCACATAGACATGTATCGCTAGCTAATCACATAACAGGATCTCAAGCAATGAAGGAAGACGTACCCGGGAATCCTCGCAACAATATATATGAATGATAGGAAATAAATAGGAATCAAAGAAGATAAGAGGAGAACATGGACGGTGTACCGGTAACCTCAAGTAAAAAGGATGAATGAATGATCAGTAACATCAGACACAAAATCCCACATAACACGAGGGAGAAATTAACCAAAAATGGTAACTAGGAAGTAATAGAGACAATAAAGTAATGCAATTAAATGCTGACAAGTCCCTTATGAGGAAGCGCATCATACATAGAAAACATGCTCACCCATAGGCCTTCCCAATCCGACATATGAGCATACTGAAAAGAATAAGTGTAGAAAAGTAAACACGCACATGAACACCATCAAAACCTCACATCCCAATTACATAACTGCAATGAATCTCAAGCCTGGCATCTCGTGCCTCATATCAATTGTATCATCAAGCCATCAGTGGCAAATATCTCAAGTCTAGTATCTCGTGCCTCATACCAATAGTATCATCAAGCCGTCACTGGAAAATCAAGGCGTACAACGCTGGTATATCATCATATCACTAAAAGTCCTTAATAAATTGGGTATCATCATGTTTTCATAACCAATAGTACCATGTGTATAAAAAATCTGTACTCATTGTCATACGACGACGAACTCATGTCCCATCGACTGTACTCACTGTCGAAAGGAGTCAGTCTCAAGTCCTAGCATTTATTAGTAAAAATGATAATTTCCGATGCTAAGAGGTGAAACTTGGACTAAAGTAACTAAAAATAGTATTACCGAGTGCTCGATATAATGCCGAGTCTAAAACAGTCAAAGATCATCACTTATATTATTATTAGAATATTTCTATTTATTATTTTATGTCATTATCCATCTTTGTTATCAAAATCCTCATCTAGACATTATGGCTAAAGAATCAGGTGGTGATACTGACCTAGCCTCAATGCACTCTCATCGGAGCCTAGGCCCAATCTATTATGCCATGAATGCACAACAAATCAACAAGTATTTATATCAATATATGATTATGTAATCTCAACATCTTATGCCTTGCACAAGTATCTCTAATTAGTTTCTAAGTCATGGGCACCGTATCAATAGGATGCCAAAACATAAATATCAACATCAAACGGACGAAAGAACGGTACGAGATCACTATAACCACCTAGCTATACAACCCACGGATGCTACTTAGTACAATTATTAAAGTTATAAGCCCAGAGATAGCCCCATGGAGCCTACCTGTCGTCCAATGAATAAAGCGCTACACTTTCATGAATAGTACTCCGACTGACATGAAACAATCTCTGAATGATCTAAAAATTATTCCAATGTATTTTATATGTTAATATGATTCTAACGATATATTTTATGCTAAATTTCAGACTGGGCCTAAAATGGGCTTGCGGAGCCTGCTTGTTGAAACTAAAAATAAACTTCACTACAGCATCTCCAACGTTATTAGGAACCCGTGCTAAAAAAATAAGCATAATTCGAGTGAAGGAAGGGGTTCAAAATAGCCCGAATAGATTTGACCCTAAAAGGATAAAAAATTCAATCTCTACAGATTTAACATTGGAATGTCAGTGTATAATTGATACTAGAAGTAATTTATACTCAATTAATGAATAATTACTCAAAAATAAATGGATTATGATATGATTTCATCAATTTCAATACTTGGTGCCATTAATGGTGGAAACCAAGAATTGAAGAGTTTCAAGATAAAATTCGAAGACGAAACTTACCAAATTGCGTAGAAATCGAAGGAGACAAAGTGGAAAATGTGATCAGCCTTGAAATAATGTTTGAGAGAATATTTTTGCTCAAAAACTGATTGAAACAGAGTATGGTTGCTAAAATAAGAAATTGGGGTCGTGTAAGAACTTATATATTACAGCAAAAATTATAGGAGATCATGACCTGATCACAATTATGATGGGATTTCCATTACATCGTGATCCAAATTATGATGGATTTCCAGGAAAATCAGTTGCCTATCACAATTTAAATCATGATGTGAAGAAATCGTGATGGCCCAGTTGCAGGTTTCTACTTTAGATTTTTCCTACCGGGGTCTCAGAATTAAAACAGAGTCCAAATTTGGCAAACTAAATACGTATTTTGAGTGAAAAACACATTTCATACTCGAAGAAATCGACAAAATTGATGTCTGAGGTTATTTCATATAAATGTTAACCAAGTCAACACTTAAGCTAAATTCAAGAATTCTCCACCGACACCTCAAAATCACAACGGGCATACTACCAGAAATACCAACACTCTTCCTAGCCTAATTTCATCATCCCGGAGCTGCTGGAATTGTCAAAATTTTGATCCAACACTCCAAATATCAAAATACCACCCAAGCTCAACTTTAGGCTATAAACTTAATTAAAACCCAGAAATTGGCAAAAGTTGCAAACGAAAACTCTAAAACACAAACTTAAGTCAATCTTGTCTTTGTTTGGCATTCAGAGCTAACAAAGTTGTCGGAATTTAATTCTGAGCTCGTCTTGAAGAAAAGTTAACTTTGGTAAACGAGTACTTAGTTTTAGGCTCTAAAACAAGCAATTTGAGATATTTGTCAACCGAGTAGCCAGGAATATGAACTACCAATCCTAGAAAGTCATAAATGACTTGGGGTAACTATCAAAATACTTGCAAAACGTCATATATTTATCATAAATGACCATGAGGTCATTACATTGTGTCCATCGGTTTTTGTATGCATTCCGAACCTTGTTTTCTAGTTTTGAAAATTACTGGTTTTGCTGATTGCTAGTGCAGGCAATCTCTTCATGTGATCACTTCCTTTCTTCCGTGATTGCGTGAGCCTCCCTTTTGTGAATCGCGATCATGGTGAGCTCTTCACGCGACGAGCCTGGTCCTCTACCCTTCTTCATGATCATGATATGTACCATACACGACCGTGATGCTTTGTGTCATAACTACTCCAGATCACAAGCCATTGGTACGTGATCGCATAGTACATTTGCCCAAAAACTATAAATAGATGGAAAACCCGATTTTCAGGATTTGTTCTTCATTTTTTCACTCACAAACAATCTAAAATCACTATTAAATTACTTGGGTCATTGCATGAGCTTGTGGGTGACTCGGGAAATTTAATTTCTTCGATTCAATATAAGTTTCCAAATTAATTTAATTGAATTTCACCCATAAACCCCAAAGTTGTTCTTCACTTTATTTGATGATTTCAATTCCCTTTCTTAAAAGTCTTTGCTTCAATAATTGGGTTTAGGTTCCTTACAATGTGGTGAACACTTTGATACCCTTTGTTTGAGATTTCGAGTTTATGAGTCCCTAGGCCCGATTTGACTTATAATTTAACCCCGGCTATTTCATAGATTTATGGGTAATATTTAACTTAGATGAACATTTAGATTTTTTTGATAGTTGCGTGATCGTTAGAGTTTGTTTGTGTGCTTTTGGCTATTTTGGACTAGTCGGGGTTTCCTTCTACGTTGTATTTTTGAGTTCTTCATTAGACGACAGGTAATCTATGCTTACGATCTTAGATTGAGTTTATATAGGGAATAATTGTGATAGATATACATCCTTGGATAGGGTTTTCTAGGTTGGTACCTTGACCCTTATCTGCTTCTTTGGCCCACTGCTTGGATCGGTTTTGGTATTGTTTCACTGTTATAGCGATCTTGTGGCCCTATGTATTCTTACGATGATTCTGGAACAAAGATGGTGGGTTTTATGGGAAATATCCTTGAGTACCAAGTATTGAACTTGGTTGGTTAGCCTAGCTGTAGAATCCCTATTATGGTAGGGCCGACCGTATTTGTTGAGATATTATTGTGTTTGAGCATATCATCATGAAAACTAGTTTTGATGGTTTCTATTATTTTATGAAAAAGAGCCTAACATCACTTATTTTGAAACCTTGCATGGCTTTGCAGGTCCGTTTTCTAGATTTTAAGGCTAAAAGAGTAGTTTGAAGATGATTTACCCATTTTTGATGACATATGAGATAAAATATGACATAAATCCCTATTTTGAGACATGATTTAGAATATATAAATGTCGAGCATCATACTTCAACCCATTGTATTACTCTAGACTTTGGGACACCCAACCATCCTTTGAGACTGAGATTGTATTACTTCAAACTTGGGGATTTCCATGCAGCCGTTGAGACTGAGATTGTATTTACTTTGGATTTTTGTATTCCCATCCATCCGTTGAGACTGGGAGTGTATTACTCTGTACTTGGGGACTCCCATGCATTTATTAAGACTTAGATTGTATTGTTCGGGACTTGGGGAATCCCATGCATCCGTGAGCTTGATATGATATTACTTTATATTTGGTATTGATTGGTGTTCATGTAGACTTAGAATATATTTCACATGTATCATTACCACTTATATTCATGTTTGTGTTTACCTTCTACACTTGCTTTCTTGTTTATACTTTCTGGTTTTACCGGTGGCCAGGGGATGGGCTTTACTTGTTTGTATCTCTCGGCATTATGCGCTGTCGTGGAGACCCTCTTTTACTTATTATTGTTCTGTTTGACTGTTAACTATAAGGTGCTACTTGTTGGATGCTCTATCATGTTTCTCTTAATGATACACTTGTTGTTAGTATTCCCTCCTTCCTATTAATTGAGGTTACTAGTATATCGCCAGATTTGTTATTTATATTAATTCCTTATTAGTTGATCATAGATTAAGGTACGTTCTCTCCTTGCATTACCTGAACCTTCCTTGTTGGTGGCTAGTTGTCAGGGTGATTACTTGTCTTAACTTGTTAGGTAGCCTTTATTTATGACCTATTGTTGATCTTTTGTGATTTTTTACTTCAAGTCTGTTTATTTATTGCCTTTATTATTATATAGACTTAGTCAGTATAGCCTACTGGGTACTCGTTGTTTTTTGTACTCATGCTAATAAACTTTTGCATCCTTTGGTGTAGATCTGGGAATAGGTGATCAATATTAATTTTGTTTGAGCTTTGATCTTAATGTTGAGGTAGAGGACCACTCCTAACATCTAGATTGATCTTTTATCTTTCACAATATCCATTTTTTTTGACTTCGTTTTCGTATTTTAGTTGCTTATATACTTAGATATCAGGTTTTGGAATGGTTTTGGCTTGTCTATAGATTTCTGCTTATCTCTGTCCCTTATTATCTCTTATCTTCCATACTTAGTTACTATTCATGCCTTACTTGTTGTTTCGATGTTTCTCTATGGTTGGATGTAGGTGCCCTAATAACCTGAAAAAAGGGTTATGACAAATTTGTATCAGAGCATTAGGTTCGTTGATATCTTCAGTACATGAGCCAATGTCTAGTAGAGGTTTTGAATCAGTTGTGGAGACATCCATATCTTATCTTTGAGAGGCTACAAGGATATCTTTAGGCAATTCCTCTCTTTTCACTTCTTTATAGTGCATGTGTCGTAATTGGTTTTTGAGAATCTCATTTGTTCTTATCATTCTCCCTCATATGGCATGTACATGATCATTGTAGCAGCAGGCAATGACGCACCTGTTGTAACTCCAGTGAGAGCACTAACCAAGATTCGTAAGGGCTGAGGTCGAGCGCATCTTAGTGATAGTACTCCACCTAAAGCTGCTTTGCCTGTTAGATCTTCAGGGATTGATACTGAACCTATACTAGTTTAGTCCAACTTTGAGAAATCTTACAATTCTTCGTATGTCTAGCTAAACTCTCTCTCTAGTCTAAGATCTAGTATACATCTTACTATAGAAGATAATTTCTTCTAAGATCATAAAACCAGAAAATATACTTAGAAAATTTTTATTTAGAAACATATTATTTTAAGAAATTTTATCTCTTATAATCTTTAGAGGATATTCTATTAAGAAGTCCTTTGCTCCTAGGCTATTATCCCATAAAAATTTCAGGTGAGAAAAGAATTAGGGACAATTGAGCTAGGAAGGTGGATATCTCCAGTGATCTAAAGATACCAATTTTATAGTGTCTTATTCGGGCTTTAATCTTATCAGTTGGCGGTAGTCCGCACGATGTGTAAGACCAAAACCTGATGATCTATTATCATCTTTTATCAATTTCTTATACGGATCTTTCATCATCTAAAAACCTTAAAAAAGGATGGAATACAGATGGTATATAAGTAATATAAATAATAATATTAACGTAAGAAATTAATATATTTAGCTTGTTCATTTTAATTTTA
>JBDJHY010000002.1:7140796-7154358 GCA_039654485.1 Withania somnifera
AAACTAATTGATAGGAAGACTTATTGGAATATCTTGATTCAGTAGGTATATTTAAGTAAAAGGGAACTGACAGCTACTTAATTAGTATTGGGCAAGTATTTAACTGGCACAATGTAAATTTAGGTAGCTTCTCAGGAATAAAAAATATTATGGATAAAGGAAATAAGATTTTTTCTTACAAATTCACAAGGGCTTGTCTCCATCACAAGAGCATTTAGATCTCAATTGCTCTTCTTGAACAGGTAAAAAAATATTTGTCTCTAAATTTCTTACATATCTAGCATACAAAGATTTGATCAAAATCTTCTTTTAAAACATGGAATCCCTGTATGATGGGTGATTTGGAAGGAAAGTAATGCCCAAGTTTTTCGCAGGCAAGGACATTGTAGTTAAACTTAAACTCAACTGTATGTCCTTTCTTAGTTTTTGGTGCAACATTGTCATGTCATATTTTTTAGAGCCAAAACCCATGATTGGATTTCTTTATTCTCTCACATTTTTTATGAAGTCCTTTCTTTCTCTTGGATGTACTTGAAACATAAGGACCAGAAGTTTTCATATATTTGGGCTCTATTCGAGGGATGAAATGAGACTGTTTTTGATGAACTGAGCCATGCTAACTTCAGATTGATGAAGGAACTGTTTGTGAATTTGGACAAGTTTGAGTACTAGGCAGTTTCATAGAAATGTGAATTGCCTCAAAAGGTCGGGAAATTTCAATCACTTGTAACTCATCATTGGAAACCTTTCCCTTTGAGCTAAGGGTCTATTGGAAACAACCTCTCTAACTTACAGAGATAAGAGTAAAGTTTGCATACATCCTATGCTCCCAGGGCGCAATTGCGAATTACACTTATGGGATTACCCTCTGTGTGTTGTTGTTGTTGCTCCTCAGTTCATCTCACACCCGACTTCTTTTCCTCCAACTTTAGCTGTTTGGCTAGGTGTGCAATTAATAGTGCTTAAGTAATTGGATGTGCAAAAAATAGTGATTCACAAATAGGTCAAGGCTAGTAACATGCTCAAACGGGTTGACTTGGGACAATCAATATCATGGTAAGCTAGAGAATTCAAAATGAGTCAAAGAATATAATCATTTTAAAACTGAGAAACGTTTAGAATCACTTCAACTGACTCGCCCGACAAGTTCTAGACTTAAATGTAGTGCATGGAACATATTAATAACTCATCATACATGTGGCACATGACTCACTCAGGATAACTCTATTTCGACTCTCAATCAAAGCAAGTATTAGCAACTCTAAGAAGTATATTTATGAAGCACACCATTAATCCAAACGTAGGAGTCTAGAGATCAAGCATAAACGTCACAAGACATGCTATTTAATAATTTCAAGTCACTCTTGATTTTCAATTCACTAGAAATATTGTTTAATCCGCATACCCAAGCTTAACTCAGTCGATATCAAACAAACCAGCAGTACACCTTCTAATTCGAATCAAGCTTTCTTCGTTCATCGATTTTATCTTAAAACTACCCAAAAATAAAACGTACCCGATTCAAAATGTTTCATGATTTCATCCCTCGAAAAAGAATCGTGGTCTAGAGAAAAACCAATGGGGAATTATCAACTACCAAAATGGAAAAAAGACTAACTATTAAAGCATTTTTTTTGGTGCTTTAAGGATTTTTTCAAAGGGGAATAAAACAACTAATTTAGTCTGCTCGTCTTTTCTAGCTGATCTAACGCCTATATTCTTATGGAATTAGAACCAATGAAGGGTGCAGTAATTCCTGTAAATGTGTGATTATTTTCAAGTATATGTGTACGCTAATTGTGAATCCGTTCCGTAATACCTAGGTTCAAGAACATGCACTATCAAGTTCTATTGCAATCAAGAATTTTTTCTTACGTATTCAATGCATGATTCGTAGTATTCAAATGGTGGTCAAACAAGTAAATATTTAAGCATAGAATTGAATAAATAAACCATTATGATAAAACCAATAATTTCTATTTGAACTTCACACATCAACATTCGTGTAAGCACCCTAACCTTTTAGCTAAGAAAAAACATACCACGCAGTCATGGTGACAGTTATACGAATATTAAAAACCATAAACTACTAAGGACAGATTAAAGAAGAAAAACTCAATAATTTTGTGGTCTCAATGCCCTAGCCCTTTCCGTGCCTTCACTGCTCGAATCTCCTTGAAAAGATATGTTTTGAAGCTTTGATATGCAGTGGAAAAATATAGAGGATGAAGTTGCCTTTTTCCTAATGCTGTTGGAAATTTCCTCTGCTAGCTATGAGGTCTTTGGCGTGCACAAGCCACACACATGCACGATGCATGATGCACCGGTGCCCCTGGTTCGACGCCTAGGCCAAAATTCCCTGCTCTTGCCCTTTGGGGGTGCAGCGTGCAATGTACCTTGCGGCCGCTCTAGTGATTTACTAACGCGACGCTCGACCAAAGGTGTGACAACCGTTGTGTGTTCCTCAAGTGGCAAAGGGCCTATTGCACAGGTCATGCATCCTAATTTGTCCATTTCTCTTCAACATCATTCACATTTCTTCTTTCTACTCTAGAAAATGTCTCCAACACATACAAGTAGCTCTTTTAGGTTCAAACCATTGTGATTCACGCTACAAACCGTATGAAGTACTTAAATGTGAGGTAATTAATACTCAAATACTAAAATGACGTTTAGAGATACCAGTATCTCTAAACATCAGTTCCTGTATGCATTTTTCTTGTATCAATAATACTTTTACTGTACCAATAAATAGCCACATGCCTGACAACTAAGTCTGCATTGTCCAGTTTCCTATCTTACTGAGATGTCTTCGCAACATTGCCCAGCTTATCATTATTTGTCTACATAAATGCTCTCCGTCTATTTGTCAGTTGGCCATATGATAGCGCCGGATTAGAGGGATGAAACAAATAAGCAGAGGACCACTAAGAGGGTTGGTGGGCCTCGTACTTACTGTGCCTAGAGAGAAATTGCAAGTTTGCAACTATGTGCTGTGTCTGACTTCCTGGACTAGCTGCAAACATATTTAGAATAAAATGCATGAACAAAAGAGGGTTGGGAGGCTAGCGCAGTAAGAAACACATTATATCCGGTCTACAGATCAGTCAAGCTTGTATACCAATAAATGTTGGCTATGATATATTTGTTACAGTTCTATGAGTTAGAGTACCTTTCATATTTGATCCCTTTGAAATCCATAATCGAAATTGCGATCACAGATCATCAGTAAAAGGAACAGAGTCAATTTGTTTTGTACTAAACAAGAGGTATTTCATTTTCTATTATTTATAAGAGCGCATAAGCAGGCATGTCTCAGTCGACATGCTTGCTTCTGATAAAGGGCATTTTTGTAATTTCAGTATTTTCTCTGTTTCAGTTTGTTTGTCTTATTTATCTTTTTTATCTATTATTTATTATTTAAAATTGAAGAGCGCAGAAGCAAGCACGTCTCAGTCGACATGCTTGCTTCTGACTGAGAGCATTCTTGTAATTTCAGTATTTTTTTCGTTTTAATGTGTTTGTCTTATTTTTCTTTTTAATCTATTGTATGTTTAAAAATTACGTAAAAAATACTAGAAATTACAATAATTAACAACTCATAAAACTCTATCAGTGCCACATAAATTGAGACACTGGGATTAATATATTTTATTTGATAATGACGTAAAAAGTACTATCAATTATAATAATTAACAACTTAAAGTATTTAAAAGACATAAAAAGTTCGGTTGACACACGAAATTCTACTAAGAATGAATATATGTTCTATGACTTGTTGATACAATAAGGAAATTCTGCAAAAAGCAACAGGGGGAGGATAGTGTTATCAAAAGCAAAAGCGCAAAAAAACCCTTAGGTCAGCTTGGTTTTAAGGGCAAGCGCAAATAAGCGCGGGTTTTAATAAAAAAAGGCGCAAATCAAGTGAAAACATTACGATCAAGTGAAATATCAATTATCTAGTGTCACGTTGAATAACATCTCTTTTAGAGAGGCTCATTTGCAAGGAAAAGTATGTCTTAAATCCTTGATGATGACACTGAAGTACACATAAAGTGAGGGGAAACGCTCAACATGATTTGCGCCTCGCTTCCGGACTTAACTGTGCCTGATAACGCTAGGGAGGAATTGCTCAGTTACTCATGAGTGAGGTCTAGTTGGGTACTCTCATAACTTATAATTGCCCTGGCTAACAGTATCGATGGTAGAGATAAAAAATTTTAGCTTCTGAATTTTGATTAATTGAAATTTAATATGGCCAGTATTGTAAATGTACAGAACGTCTCCTTGGGCTTTGAGATAATCCTGCTAGGCATCAAATCAATTATCTATTCCTTATGGTGGCAATCCCTTTTTCAGGATGGTTAGCTCGTGATCCATCTGTGCTGCGTCAAGTTGGACATGTGTTACTTCAGATACCATCAGTTGAAACTAAGAGGACAAGGTGCTTTATTATAGCCGATGATCTTTTTCAGCTGTATAAGGTACCAAAGGAGAAGACAGTGTACGTTGTCACCAACGTAATAGAAAAATTATCTGGATGTAAGTTGCAGTTTACTTTATCTTTTTCCTCCTGATTTAAATCATAATTCTTCAATGCACTCATTTGGGTGCCAGATGCTGGTACTCTAGTTTTTTGTATTACTTCTCATTTTTCTTGTATTTGCACAGACCAGACACCCAAACATCTGAACCTTGGCCGGTATATTGCATCAAATGTACCCAGTTTAAAAGGTTTCATTGAAGAATCAACCATCCAGCAGAATGGCATGTCTACTCTGCGAGCTCTCTCTTCTGTGATGTTTCTTCTTCGAAGGTCAAGCACATGCCATGCTTTTAATATTGAACTACGCCGATCTTCTTTCTAGAAACTGACTTTTAAGATACTTTTATTATGCTTTCCACTTACACTTTTTTTGTCTGACAATATGTCCTGCTATGTGTAGCATCTTACGGGTCGTTTGGTTGAGTTTATAAAAATAGTGGATAATATAGTATATTAGTAATGCTTGCATTAGTAATGTCTGTATTAGTTATGGTTGCATTAGTTACAATGAGATTTTTCTTATTAAGTGTTTGATTTGGTGTATGAAAAATTACATTCATTTCATATTTATTAAAAAAAAATATTTATTTAGAAAAATACCCTTCATAAATATGGTAAAAAGATGTGAAAAATATTTTAGGGGACAATTGTGTCTTTACCCATGCTTTAGAATCCATTACATTACTAATACCATGGATTTTCATATATTAATCATATGCACCTTAATACCAAATAAAGTGTATAACTAATGCAAGCACTGGTTATACATGGGTTGAAAAGATGTTCCGAACTAGAGACAAATAATATACAAAGCTAATGCACACATTATTTTTTCTAATGCAGTTTACCAAAGGACCCTTTGTGCTTTATAATTTTGTATGCACCAGAATTGGTTAAAATGAAATGGTGTATGCCAAAAAAGACAATAGACCTCTTGAGCGTTTGGAGTAGGGCTGCATATCTGTTGGTTCGGTTTTGAAGTTATCGGTTTGACTTATTGGTTATTGGTTTGTAGATATGTCAAACCATTACAGAACCGTTAAAGTATTGATTTATCGGTTATCATCATTATCGATTCGGTTATCGGGTTAACCGTTAACATTTTAATCACTTAACCTTAAGGATTCTACTACTGAAAAACTAACATACAAACTTACAAGAGACACATATAGTGATTAAAATAAAACACATTTTTTTTCTTCTAAAAGTGGAAAAATATGGAGACAATGTTTCGAAGCATCAATAAAATCTTGAAGACTAAGAGATCGAGAAATTGTGATTGTGAAGTGAGTACAACTTTTGAGATAACCTAGACAGAGAATTCATGGGATTTATGAGAATGAATAGAACCTATAAAGTGTAACCCCCAACTCCTTAAGTCTTATTAGTGTGAGGATAGAAGTGTAATTCATCAAAGTACTTATCGGGTTATCGGTTTCGTGCTAAGAAATTTGGTCAAATGGAGATCCAATTGGATAACCCAATAATAGTAGTGTATTAAATCGATAGCCGAACCAGTAAACTAAGAACACGAATCATTAACCCAATAACCAAATTATTGGCTCGGGCTACTGCTCACATGCGTAAAGACATTGAATTCGTTCTTAGTGAAAAAGGTCTCCAAGATTGACTTCAAGAAGGAGCAAATCTGTCATTGGAAGAGGAAGAAAAAACAAGGAAGATCTGCACAAGATAGAAAGTAGATTAGGACGGGCAAGCGCATTCGATGCATCTAATTCATTTCCTGGTCTGCCCTCTTTTTCACAGCCAAGGAGTACACAATGATGAGCTTTGTTAACCAAAAGAAATGGTGGCAAACCATCCTCGCAAGTATTTGGAGTTAGGTAGACAGTTTAGAGGAAAGAAATTTCAAGTTTTTTTTGCGAATACAAAGAACTCCACAGAGAGAATAAAATTGTATATCGCCTCTTTTTTTTGAGCAAAGGATGCTGTAAATGTTATTGAATCCATACCTTGAAGTTATATAACCCCTAGATGTTATTGTTGATTAAGGGGGGTGGTTATATTTTGTTTCATCTGGAGATTGCATCCTTTCTTTCTTTTATCAACATAAACTTTGTGCTGATTTTTTTGATAAAATAATAATATTCTTAAAAAGAAGGGAAGCCTTGAAATAACCAAAAAAGTTGCTTTCTTATGACCAGGAGGTCATGGGTTCACACCATGGAAACTACCTCTTGCAGAAATATGGGATAAGGCTATGTTCAATAGATTTTCTCGCGCATAGCAGGAGCTTTGGTGCACTGGGCTATTATTCAATACTATTTTCCAAAAAAAAGAAAGGAACTGGTTTCAGACCTTTTGAGAGTTTTATTTATTGGAGGCTCTCTTCACAAGAATCTCTCAGCACTGAGATCTCCAATTCCTTTTTGTAAGCTTTTCCTACTCTCAGTATTTCATTTGGCCACGGTTTAGTTATGGCTTCCTTCATTGGGTCGGACCATCTTGAGAGAAAGGAGTGCATGTTTATTGAGGAATCTCAGATAGGCATCCCAAAATATCAAGTTGCTATCCTTTCTCAAAAAAGAAAACTATCAAGCTGCTGTTGCTTCGAATACTGGTCAATATTGAGATCATCTACTTCTGTCTCACATCTCCTCTACCCTCGTTGCTTATATCTGTACGGAGATAGCTTGTTTCTCAGTAGTTCTTTGTTTGCTCGTTTTGAGGGTGCTGGAAATCTCATCTAGAGTTCCATTTGAAGCTATGAAAAATGAAAATGATTAATACATCCCTTTGTGTACCACTTTGATATGGGAAGATTCTTGTTTCTCTCCTCCGGTGAGAGTCCAATGTCTGCCTAGCTAAGTGGAGTGTTGTTCTTTTTCTTGTCTTCATTAAAAGTTGGTTTACTTAGAGAAAACCATAAAACTACTACTCTCGTTCTTGGTTCAAGAAATAGTCTCTAATTTATTGAAAACTTCCTATCTGGTTTGTTAGAATAGGAATAGGAATAGGAATGGGAAAAGTATATACAATCCTACTTGGAAAAGGATTGTAATGTAGTGTTTATAAATAGGAGCTCAATGTAATAATGTAGATATACAATTCAATAATAGTTTTCTCTAATATTTCTCGAATGGTATTAGAGTTCTGTGAGAAAAGTAGTCCTGTGCATAATTCTAGGAAATCGGCAGTCACTGTGCAAATTTTGGCGACTGCTCGAAGCTTTCTCTGTTTTGATTGGTGTTGTGCAAAATCCAACACCACCATAAGGTCTAACAAGTTTCAGCGATCAAAGCCAACTAGGGTCACCAGAATTAGACTACTCACGGGCTCTTAATAGACCCAGAGCTCCGGTGTCATGCGCCTTACACACTGGCATGTGCATTAGATTCCGACAACTATTCAGGTAGGTCTTTTCCTAGCGAGGTCTCCTGGAATTTCGATCCCACCCATATTTTTTTTCAAGATTCAGTCACTTTTAAGTTTTTCGGCTACAACACTTTTCAGAATTCTGCACTTTTTTTTTAGATTTTGTTGCAACATATTTTTAGATTTTATTGGCTATAAAATTTTGATTTCACAAGATGTCCTTTGGGTATGATATTTTTGGATCTAAAAATACACGATTTGGGAGCTCAAGCCTATGATCACTTCAGAACCACTAAAGAGAAGTTCAAACATTTAGGTTGGGCTTCCTCGGAGGGTCAGGGTGTCCAAGATCACTTAACGAACAATGCTAGAGTCGTAGATGATAAAGCAAAGTCCAGTGTGGAAGATAGAAATGCCGAAGAACAATGGGAGAAGGTTGATGTTTAACTATGTAGTCTCCTATGGCGCTTTATTGATCCCAGTTCTCCTGCTTTATACACTAATGACATCTCTTTTCTATGATGTGATCTCGGATGACCAACTTAAAGAAACAAGAGTCCGATATGTCTACTTACTTGGGTCACGGAGGAATTTGAAACGTTGATGTCACTCACTACGAACGTGGATAAGCAACTACATTACAAACAAACGTTTTTAGTTTACAAACAAACGTTTTTAGTTCTTACGCTTGCTGGACTTCCTTCATGGTTTAGTGCGTAATAATTGGGATGCAGTTGTTCGTATAAAATGATATTTAAAGTCAGCTCCAGTAAAGTACTAGTCTCAGAGGATCAAGGCCATGAGCGTATCATCGGATATACAGATGCTGATTATGCAGGATTACCCTCTAATAGATGTTCTATATTCGGATATTGTGTTTTTCAGCAATCCTCTTGATAGTACGGTAGTAGCATCTAAATGTGCAGGTGTCGTTGTAAGAGGTAATTTGGTATCCTGGAAGAGTAAAAAACAGAGTGTGGTTTCGATCCATTGCAGAAGCAGAATACCAAGCAATGACTGTAGCGACTTGTGAACTAGTGTGGATCAAACAGTTGTTGTGAGAACTAAACTTTGAAAAAGTCGATCAGATAGATGGAATTGTGTGTGATAATCAAGCGGCGATGCATATCACATCCAATCCAGTTTTTCATGAAAGGACCAAGCACGCTTAGATTGATTCTCACTTTGTCGGAGAAAAGATGCAAATCACTTGCAGATATGTTCACCTAGTCCCTCACCGGTCCTCATATTAATTATATCTATAACAAATTCGGTACATATGACTTGTATGTACCAACTTGTGGGGGAGTGGTAGAATAGGAATAGGAATAGGAAAAGTATATACAATCTTACTTGGAAAAGGATTGTAATGTAATGTCTATAAATATGATCTCAATGTAATAATGTAGATACATAATTCCATAACATTTTTCTCCAATATTTCTCACATGTTTCCTAGTAAAATGTAAAATATCTGATGGTCTTATGCATTACATGATGCCTGAACTCATTTCCGGATTATTCAGACAAAGAGGGACTACTGGAATTGGAAGCTGAATGGTTTCATTCTCTAAAACTCTTTTGTTTTATCCTTTATAAATTATTCTACTGTTCTGCTTTTCTCTGTTTTTATACCAAGAAGACTTCTCTAGAGTTTATTTTCTATCACCAGAACAACTATGGCGCATACCTAGCACTGACACCGACCTTTTGTTAATCTATTTCCACCCTGTGACTTTTAACCGTTAACTGTTTTTTCATATATTTAAAGCTTTCCATTGTTTACCACATTTGATAACTTTGCCAAACCTGCAAACAATTTGGAAATTAACAGTTGATTAGTTAATTGATAGTTGATTAGTTAATTGATAATTACACTGCTGTATATTCCCCTTCTAGTAGTAAAGCACTGACAGCCATATGCAAGCTGCTGCCGCGTGTGGATGATAGCTGATAGTAGTGGGAGAATATTTAACTGGATTCATTTTTGAATAAAGAGGGACATCACTACTCTCTACTTTTTTTGCCTTTCCTGAGAAAGATTGCTTTATATGGTTTGCTGTGCATGTCCTTTTAGTGTATTATTTCCCATGATTTTCTAAACTTGATTTATATAAACGCTCAACAACTACATATGTGCTAGCTTTGGTTCTTCCATCTTCTTCCTATATTGTTCAGAATTCTGATTTAGTCGAGGCAATGATTGCTCTGTGACCATCGTCTTTGATGTTTAATTTCTTACAGATATGAGTTTAAGACAAATTATGAAGAATGGATGAAGGCTATGAAACCGAGGTTGGGTTCTCATGTCTCCAATGACATTTCTGCAGCAGTTACATTGGCTCCTGAGAACATCAAAGTTCTTTACAAAGTTAGGACCGAGATGCGAGTTGCTATGCAGAATATTTTGAAGGTACCTTCGACAGCCTTAAGTAAAAACATGAAGTTCTCCTTTCTGTTATAATTCCTGTTCTCCCCATTCTTCATCTTTTCCTGAATTTTTTTGTGGAGGTGGGGTGTTGGAATTACCACTCTTGGTGGCAGCTACAATTAGCTTCTTCTCATCTTTGTCAATACCACTTAATTTTTCACTACTTCGGTACAAATGTCGAGGGTCCAGTTTTGGAAAGAACCATGTCATTTATCATTTCAAAGATTTCTGATGCAATATATACCTAGTCTTGCATCCCCTTTTTATGTAACATGTTTGTTCTTTTGGGTTGTCCTAAAATATTTGGTATACATATAATAACAAACAAATTAGGAGGCATCTGTTTGGCTGAAAAAGGCACAGTGCATATAATATTGGTTGTGGGTCTTTGGTTGTTGATTGGGGAAAAAAGGTACATAAAGCTCATGTTATTTAGGTGTCCTTTTTGGTCGTATTCCTCAAAATTTAGGGTAAGTATTACGGAATGGCGATATCAGTAATCCCCACGTTGTTAGTTATTTCCTTTTTGCAATCCCAAGAATATGGTACCTTGTATTACAATTCAAATGTATTATAGTCCCAGCCTTTATCCCCATGTTATTATATCTGCATATCATGTGGTATGTAAAAAGTTCTTTGATTTTTTTTAAGTAGTGGGATGGCATGTTAAAATTATACATGATGTATTGTTTTACCTCTCTAAGTAAGTTCTACGCAAATTCTAATAATGAATTGTACATTATATTCAACTGCTATCAATGTATTTACTATTATCTGATCCAGACCCCTGATTCCCCTGCTTGACTGCATCACATAAATTAATTTCTTTTTGAAAGTTGAATGTAAAAATACAATCTCAGTACAGTCTGATGTTGGCTAATGAGAACATGCGCAGTTAGAGAATATTTACATTGATATCAGTGTTTGTGGTGTCCTTTCATGGAATTTGTATCTTAAGAACTCACCATTTTGTTTGAAGAACGATGGCATATTGGTTCTTCCGACAGTTGCAGATCCTCTATTAAAATTAAAGTCAAGGAAAGGTCTATCTGCTGAATTTCATGATAGAGCATTTGCTTTACTGGGAATTGCCAGTATGTCAGGATGTTGTCAGGTAATTCCATGTTGCAGTACTTAGTCTTCCCATACTTTTGCTTTCTTAATCTTTCCATATTTTAGTTTCACTGTGGGCATTTTTTTCCTTGTTTGAATTTCAGGCTGCCATTCCTTTTGGAGAACATGATAACTATCCTATCTCCCTGTCATTTATTGCATCCCACGGAACTGATAAGTTTCTGCTTGACACTATCTTGGATATGTATTCATCTCTTCAAGAGGAAGTATGCATACAATCCAGCACATCTCCATTACAAGATACCAATGGTAGCATTGATGCATCTGAACTTTTGAAAGAAAAGGTTTTATTTTCCACTTCTTCTTGGAATATGCTCAAATCAATTGCTTAGTTTTATTTGACATGATTATGTTGCAGATTTTTAAGTTGGTTTACTAGGTCTCTTGTGGCATCACACTATTCTGTATCCTAATCTAAAAGGCTGCACAGACCTGATAGTTGAATTCCCAGCTCCTTGTTACAGCCTTTTCGCTTCAAGCACTGAAGATCCAATATTTTTTATTTGGTGCAGAGCAATATGGGGCACTTGAAAGTATTACTATTCAATGCAGATGTCTGATTAAACGTTTGGAATTTTCTTCCTAATTTTTTCCGATTGTAATCATCCTTTCTTCTTGTCATCTTGGCTTCTTTGGGAGGGCAAGAAGCAAAATGCTCTCTCATTACTTTTTTTTCTTCCATATCTTTACCGAGTTTTGCACTTCCACCTCATCTCTCTTGCCTGGTGATGTAATATTGGATGACCCTAATTCCATGCTTCAAGGTCTAGCCGGAAAAACTTAATCCATAGTGACCAATAAACTACGAGGACTTTTTGAACTTCAAAGGGAACAATTTCATGTTTTGATGGTAGCATGGAAGCACCAGGGAGGCCCATAAGACTTTAAGACGCAAGGCTTGAAGACTCATTAGTCATATTTGAAACATGGGCTTATATTTCAATTAGGTCACTTTTGAGCCCATCTTGTAATAAGTTAGCCTAGACTATAAATAGGCTTCATTTTATGTTCGGACGTTGTTGAATATTGATGTTATGTGAGATTTGAGAGCTCGACAAAGCTTATGTTGCTACTTGGTTTGGTAGGTGTGGTTGCTTGGGTATCATCCCGTTGAGGTCCACCTGATAGGATTAGCGTTCATTAGAATTAAGTGATTAGGGGTGTTGATTTTCATATAATCAGTGTTCTTAATCCTTTTCTAGTGTTGTGTCTTTTCTTATAGAACTGGTGCTTCTATTGAATATCAAAATGAGAGGTCATAACTCTTATGGTGTTGGTTTCCTATAGATTTCATAGTTTATCTCTTCTTCTATTTTTTTATTTTATCCGCATCTTGAGATTTACATCATTTGGTATCGATGCTGTGTTTAGATTTCGTTTCTAGTTTGTTACAAAAAAAATCATATTTTTATTTTCGGAAACTTAAAAAACTGTTCGATTTGGTGTCAAATTTCTAAGTTTCTAACACTAGGATTGATTCTCCTAGTGTTTATGAGATTAGATCTAAAATTTGAAGTGAATCAGAGTTGAATCCAGGATTTCACCATTGTTGACTTTGAAGCTTGAAGAACAAGTGGGTTTCTATATCTGGAAATTTTGTCATAGATTTGAGGTCTAAAAACTATTGGGATTTGTTTTACTTAACATAAGGAGGCTAGAACTCAAATGCCGTTTGAATTTGAGTTAAAATGAGTGAATTGTGAATTTTGGGTTCTTCCTCTTGTTCATAGTGTTGTTAGTGAGATACAAAGATACTTGAGGAAGATTTGTTCAAAAGTTGGTGTTAGATCTTGAAAAAGAATAACAGAGAATCAAAAAGTGTTTGTATAAGTTGAAAGGGCAAAAAAAGAAAAAGTAGGGACCATAAAAGTACAATTTGGAGCTTAAATCCGTGCACAAGCGGAGCGTATGCGGACCTCACATGCGGCTGCATATGCCATATGCCTCAACATATGAGCTCCATATTCACTGGCAACAATTTTTGAGTTTTTGGAGCAATATGTCGACCACTTGATATGCGGCCGCATATTCAGTATGCTCTAGTGATGAGATTCGGGTTACGAATCACAATACAAGATTGAGGGAGAAAGAAACAAAAACAAAAGATATGCGGAA
>JBDJHY010000002.1:7194519-7208781 GCA_039654485.1 Withania somnifera
TGGAGCTTGATTGCTTTTCATGTCAGCCTGGTTGCCATCCATGCTCGTATCATTTGTTGTCTAAGCTGACCATGGTTTCCATGACTTTTTCTTTCTTTATTCGGTCCACAAAAAGCCCTGTATTATATTATCTGTTATAGGAGATTTGTATTTTGTATCTTTTATTTATCTTGTATAGTAGCTCACATGCCTCTGACACTAGGTTTTGGGATTCGGGTTTTGTATGATTCCTTGTTGGCTTTTATTGTTATGTATTGTCTATTCTTTTCTTGATGTTTTGGTTGTGTTGAGAGCTTATACTCATTGTGTGTAGCTCTGGGATGTAGGTTAGGCTTGTCTAGAGAAGGGTTCTAGATGCCATCATGAACTGAGATTTTGGGTCATGACAGAGTGCTATTAGAGCTGAGGTTCACCGGTCTCATTTTCATTGGAGCAAGTGCCTAGTAGGGTCATGTGGATCAGGGTGTAAGACATCCGTATCTGATCTTCGAGAGGCTACAGGGGAACCTTAGGAAACACTTTCCTCCTTTGAATCCTATCGTGGTTGTTATTCGTACTCTTTAAAAACCTACTTAACCTCATTCCTTTAAAGACGATCCATACCGGGGAATGTTCGGTAGATTGAGACCCTTCCCCCACGAGCCAGTAAGGGGTAGGGGGATGCTCTGCCAGTTGCTATTGCCCCAGCTACTTCACATCTAAGGCACCCTCCGTGCCACCTCCATAATCTGATCAACCACCACCTGCCGCACTCAAAGACTTATTTTGGTAGATGATCAAGATGTTAGATGGTACATCGGTATACTGGCCACAGTTGCCTGCCCAGGGAGCAGCACAAGGCATACTACCTTCTCGAGCTTCTACAGCTCTAGCACCTTCACATCAGTACCTCTAGTTGCACCACTTCAAACTACTGCTACAACCCCTGCACCAGCATTAGCTTTTTCCATACTCACATCTAAGGTGCGGAAGATGTTAGACCATTTCCTCTGGGTTGCCGTCGCCAGATTTTTTGAATCACAGGGGAAGGACCCCTATGAGTTTATTACTATTTGCGAGGAGCGCCAGCAGACATTGGAGATCCTGGATTCTCACGGCTTTTTATCTTATCTGCTTGAGGTTACTGCCAGTTGGTGGTGGCAGACTTTTCAGGATCGTGAACCACCAGGGTCAGCTTCGCTAACTCGAGGATAGTTCAAAGAAGTATTCCTAGCCCAGTATGTGCCTTGTAGTATTTGTGAGGCATTATGAGCATAGTTTAAGGGTCTAAGATAGGGTTCTATAACAGTCCCAGAGTATGGGAAATGGTTTATTGAGTTATCCAAACATGCCAGAGATCTGATATTTCTTTAGGAGGAGTGGATTCACCACTTTCCTCGTGGACTTAGGCATTTTACAAGGTATGTTGAGCTACTTCTTGTGTTACAAATTCATTTCTGGATGTTTCTAACCATACTCGTCGCATGGAGACCTTGACTTGCCAGGACCAAGGGGGTGGCTAGAAGAGGCAGTGCCAGCAGGGTGAGTTTTTGGGATCCAGGTTAAAGGATCATGGTTTTTTATGGAGATTAGTTTCGAGCTGATAGCACCAGGCCTCCAGCAGCGGGGTTAGCAGACAGCCCATCAAGGGACCAGTTTTGAGTTTGTGAGGAACTGTCGAGGGGTCCTATTACCAGCTTACGGCAGGTGATGTTTATTTATAGGGTGGGGGCCGAGGTCACTATCCCGAGATTTCCTCCAGCATAGGGCCTCTCAGGCCATAACACTACTTGTCCAGCCATTGCAGGCGGTGCCACTAGTTCTCTTGGGCCGCTAGCCTTTCAAAAAGCCAGGGGAGAAGGCTGGAGGCAGGGACATTGGTCCAAAGTGGGAGGGGAGTAGCGCCGGCTCTATGCTATACTAATAAGGCTAAGGCCGAGGCATCTGATGCAATTGTTACTAGTACTTTTTGTATTTAGGTTTCTCCGCTGACTCTATTTAATTCAGGTTCCACCCTTGGGTGTATCTACCCCAATGGGTGTAGCCCAAGTGGTGGATCGAGTATATAAGTCGTGTCGAGTGACTGTTCATGGTCATGACACATGTGTTGATTTTATTAAGCTGACTATGATAGATTTTGATGTAATTCTAGGCATGGACTATTTGTCCTCTTATCGTGCTATCCTGGATTGTTGTGCCAAGACCGTGACCTTATCCATGCCTGGTGTACCCCCTATAGTATGGTCCCATTAGTTGTTTATTGGTTCGGGTCATTTCCTATTGTCGAGCCCGTAGACTTGTCACTCGGGGTTGTTATGCTTATCTTGCCCATGTTAGAGATGTCAGTGTTGAGTCCCTTTCCCTTAAGACTATGTTGGTTGTTAGTCAGTATGTTGATGTCTTCCCTACTGATTTGCCTGGTCTCCCACCTGAGCGGGATACAGATTTTTCTATTGAGGTTGAGCTAGGTACCAAACCTATTTCCGTTTCTCCGTATCATATGGCCTTGGCTGAGCTTCGTGAATTGAGTGTTAAGCTGCAGGACACAGTGGCTTTATTCGTCCTAGTGTTTTGCTGTAGGGTGCTCCGGTGTTTTTTGTTAATAAGAAGGACAGGTCCCTGCGGATGTGTATTGATATAGGCAGCTGAAAAAGGTAACTATGAAGAATAAGTATCCTCTTCCTTGCATTGATGATTTATTTGATCATCTTCAGGGAGTTGCGGTGTTCTCTAAGATTGATTTGAGATATGGCTACCACCAATTAAGGGTTCGGGTTTACGATGTCCCGAAGACTACTATTCAAATAAGGTATAGGCATTATAAGTTTCTGGTGATGTCATTTGGGCTGACTAATGCCCCTGCAACTTTTATGGATCTGATGACTCAGGTGTTTTGGCCTTATCTAGATTCATTTGCGATTGTCTTTATCGATGATATATTAGTCTACTTATGGAGTTGAGTTGAGCATAAGGGCTACTTGAGGATTGTGTTGTAGACTTTTAGGGCTGAGCGACTCTACGCTAAGTTCTCAAAGTGTGAGTTTTTGCTGGATTCCATTTTATTTCTGGGTCATGTGGTATCGAGTGCCGACATCAATGTTTATCTGGCTAAGGTTGCAGTAATTTGTGATTAGCCTCGACCCATATCTGTCATTGATATTTATATATTCTTGGGGTTGGCAGGGTAATATCACCATTTTGTTTAGGGATTCTCTTCCATTGCAGCTCCTTAATTAGACAACGTGAAAGGATGTGCCCTTCCTGTGGTCAGCTAGGTATGAGGCCAACTTTATGATGCTAAAGGAGTTGCTGACTACCGCTTCGGTTGTTGTTCTACCTATTGTGGGCCAGCCGTTTACTGTGTATTGTGATACCTCAGGTATTGGTCTAGGTTGTGTTCTGATACAACAGGCCATGTCATAGCATATGCATCGAGGTAGTTGAAGGATCACGAGCGTAACTACCCCACACAAGATTTGGAGTTGATGGCAGTAGTTTCGCGCTTAAGATCTGGAGGCATTACCTATATGGGATTCACTGCGAGGTATTCATGGATCACCACAGCTTGCTGTACATTTTGAGTCAGAAGGAGCTTAACTTGAGGTAGTGAAGGTGATTTTAGCTTCTAAAGGACTACAACTTGACTATTCTTTACCATTCGGGCAAGGCTAACATGGTTGCTAATGCCTTGAGCCGGAAGGTGGCAAGTATGGGTAGCCTAGCTGCAGTACCTATTTCATAGATACCACTAGCTTGAGATGTGTAGTTCTTCGCCAACATGACGTTAGGTTGGACCTCTTAGTTCCAGAGTGAGTCATTGCCTGTATTAAGTCCAGACCATCTTTGATTGACCAGATTAGACAATGCCTGTATGAGGACCCACGTCTAGTTCAGTTGAGGGAGAGGGTCCTATCGGGTGATTCTGATTGGGCTAGCATAGATGCTAGTGGTATATTATGGGTTCATGGCTGATATGATTCGAGATCCGATAGGACTTTATTCGAATCATTGACGAAAATGACAAAATACGGACTTAACAAAATTCAAGGATAGATTGAGAAATTGGGGATGAGAAGTGAAGAATAGAATCGAGAATCGAGAAGACGTGTAAAATCACTAAACAAGAAACTCTACTGAATTTCACAAACGAGTATCTCAATGTGACATTTAAAGCAAGAAGTTCGTAATCAACAATGGTGGAACACCATCACTAAAATCGTTCACTAAACATAAGAACTACTACAAGCTTGATTTAATCTTCCAATCTCAAAAATGGCAAAAGTCCTTAACAATTGAATGATCCTCCATTTATAGAGGACCATCTTTCATTATTTACACATAAGTCTAAAAGTGACTCCAAATTACAAATTGACCCCTAAAGTCTGGAGTCTCTCCCAAAAGGCCCTCCACGTCTTCAAATGTGTCCCAAGCTATCTTCCAAACTCGGGATCCTCTTGATTGGTACTCATGTACGCTATATAGGGATCCATTTGGTGCCTTGAGATCGATTATGTCTTGGCTCTTCTTTGTTTGGCCTCGAAGTGTTTGCCTGACATGACCGGCGCTTTCCAGGGTGTTATCAATTGTGGACTCCCGTATGATGTATTTTAAGTTATTTTATAATGTTTGAATGAGGTTCATTCCCTTAATTATATTTTACTATTTATTTTTACCCTTTTTTAGTCATATTATATTTTGGCTCTATTCCAACGTTCGACGATAGACTTTATATGTGTTCATGTACTATAAAGAAGAAAATCTAACATATACTGTGTGATTTATGATAAATTTATATGGACCAGAGCTAGTATATGACGACAAAAAGACAAAAATAAAATAAATAAAATAAAATTATGAGATTTATATCTTTCAGACATGATAAAACAACTTAAATGACCTATGAAAGTCCACAATAATTGAACACATGATCAAAAAGGATTTAGAACAAGTAATGTTTGTGAGGAATTTTAGGACAAATAATGTTTGAGAATAAGTAACGTTTTTCAAACATCAAATTTGTTTTGATAATGTGATTCTTATAACTATTTCTCTTCCTTATGCTTTTTTTATCATGTGTCCAATTGTTGTGGATTCTAATCTGATGTATTTAAATTTGTTTTATAATATTTGAATGATGTTCATTTCACTAGTTTAATTTTATTTATTTATTTTTATATTTTTTTACTCATACTATTGCTTGGTATAACCATACAGTCGATCATAAAATTTGTATACATTCAAGTATATATGAGAAGGTCAATTATATACCTGGTGGTTTAATATATAACTTGATTATATATTCACACGAACGATGACAAACATTGCACACAGTCAAGTATATATGAATAAGGCAGGCAGTTATAGACTCGGTTGCTTATAGGAATTTAAATCATGAATTTGTCAATTTAGTATGCTTCCACTTCAGGCGCACAAAGTAATTGTTTATAATTGACTATTAGGGTTAATGAATTTATGTAATCGGTTATTTTAAGAGCATCGAACCAATTATTACACATTGGTTTTATCTAAAATTCTAATCATGAATTTAATTAATTTAATATATGTCCTTTTAAGAATATATGTGATGATCTATAATTGACTATTAGGGTTAATTAGAGTTTATAATTGTTTTTCGGCATTTTTATGGCTATCTGTGACATATTCGACGCCACAAATGTGCTCACTGATGTACTTATAAACACGATATTTATGCCATACTTAGTGACCCGCAACATTTATCCACAATTAAGAAATATACACTCCACTTTATAGAATTTTCTACATGTTTTTGTCGTAATAAAATTGAAAAACGTTTTCAACAAGACCTGCTTCAGTAACAACTTCAATAATTTCTTCTTGTTGAATGCTTGTCCAATATAAAAACCAATTTCATCTGAGTGGTTAGATTGTGATCCGAACTGCTCCTAGGTTCCACCATCACATTTTTCTTTTTAAAAGATATTGACAGTCCTCCGTATCCATTTTATGATCAACCATGCCTTTGTCTGAGCTTCTTTTTGAGACCTTTCAACATTAATTTTTAAAATAAGCGTAGAATCAATCAACAATAACATCAAGCATGTAGAAGTCCATGTGCATATCGTTCTTTATGGGTGATAAATATATTTTTCCCGTCCCTTCGTTATGTAAATAATATCCAAGTCCCTTGGATTGCAATCGAACTCTACGGACTTCACTGTGCCCACAACATGTCGTTATATGAACTATTGCGACAAAAAGACAATTGACACTATCACCTTACGTCTGATCGACCAATAGATTATGATTATCATCTATAAATGCTTGATAACTGGAGAGAACTCCATACGAAATTGGAAAGATTAGAACTCCTTGCTTTATTGACGACCACCAAACTAATAGAATAGATTATTAATTTTACAGTACACCTAAAGTGCTGGAATGTATCTAATATAGCTAAAATTTCTTCTCAAAAAGTGAGTGATTTGAAAGTTGAACGACAATTGAGGGATAAAACTTGCATAGAAGTGAAAATAATGGCAAAAATGGGCTACATTATACCAGCGGTGGTTCTATTGGAGCCAGAAAGATCAATAGAGGTCTAAAATGGGCAAAAATGCTGGGAAAACACAAGCTTGTTATGAAAGTTTTGTATGTTTTTTTAATTAATAAATCAAGTATATATATTTGTTGAAATATAAGACTTAACTTTTCAAATGTAGTAGCAAACGATACCAACTTAGGCTTTCAGCATTAACTAGCATTGATATCAGAAGAGTTCCATATAAACCGCATGGGTAAGTTGAAATTCATTTAGAACATATATTAAAATAATAATAATAACTTGCTGTTGGTTTCCTTTTGTTTTCAATTAAAAAAATTGATTTTGCTTTGGTCAATTATTTAAAATTTTGGTTTGCATCATAAAATCAAATCGAGCGGATAAAATCACATCAAGTGTACTGTCCATCAAAGAGCCTCCCTTTTTGGAGGGACAAAGGCAAGTCTTCCTTCACCAGATTGGTTGAAATCAGAAACCTACACACCACAAAATCCAATAACAGCTCTAGACAACCACGCAGGGCCAAACGTTCTTTCTTTTTCCCAGTTGAATGCAACATGACAGCGGAAATTCCAAACATGCATATGTTTCAACAACTCTAAAGGCACAATACCAAAGGGATTCATGATCACAATATCTAACATAGAGCTCACCTGAAAGCCGATTTGGGGATAAATAAGATTTATAAATTCAATTAGCCATACAGGGGATAAGAAGCTACTGCTTTTAATGAAACGTCCACCATCCAAAGATATGTACCTCTAGGGAAAGACAAAACAGTCTCAGAAGTAGGGGCTGTAACGCATCGGCGCCCTAGCTCTTGGAACCTTTCTGCAGCATAAAAAGTCATGTCACAAATTTGATTTAATACAGAAAATGAGGATAGCAAACACAAAATGATTATAACTAATGATATTTTTTGAGAAAGACTAACTAATGATAGTTTATAAATGGCATAAAACAAACAACGTTACCCATATCCATAAGGAGGGAAAAAATATGGAGCAGCCATGAATGGTGTCCGGCCTCGAAATCCCATATACGGGTTGGGGTTGGGACGCCTAGCACGGTACGGCTTCATACCAGGAATATTAGTCCTCTTTGCTGAAACCTACACAACATTTGCAATCACAGATGACAAAGGGTATGAAGACAGAAAAGGAAGGTTCTATTTTCAAATGTATCAACCACATATACAAAGTGGATTTAGGGCTTAACTGGTTGACCTTAAGTTGGCGTCCATGAAGTTCAGATTCGTTCAGAACAAGAGCTTCTTGGACAGCTTCCGGTTCAAGAAACTCAACGTAAGCATATCCTTTAGGTTGCCCAAACTTGTTAGTTCGGATCGTAACTCTATTTACCGTCCCACATGCCTGAAAATGCTGCTGCACTTCCTCTGGAGTGCATGAATAATCCACCTATAAAACAAGTTTAGCCTCTCAAACTGTTTGCCCCAAACAAACACAGAGATAATCTCATACTGGATAAAAGGTCAAGATAGCAATGAAAATCAAATGGAAAAGCCACCTGCTGACATGCTTAGTAAATAAAACCAAACGAAAAATAGCAACTACTCTATCATTCGTAAGAAACAAGAGACAGGATAGTGGTGAGTCATCTACTTTTTACTGCATAAATATGAAACTTTATCCACAATAGCTACCGAAAAAGCAACTGACTGGGCATTCCTTCAGAGTCCCTATTACAAGCAGTTGCAACATAATTACATGCGCATCCCTAACCACTGTTGAATATGAGACAGATAACTACTCAACTCCAAGAGAGGGGCATGGCAGTCGCTGAAGTTGGATGAAGACTGGGAAACCAAGGTTTATATCATTGTACACGCATAAAAGTTGGTAATTTCTTCCCATCAGACTAAATTTGAAATAACCGATACCTATACCAGTGGGAGGATGTGTAACACTTCGAGCTTTTGGTCTAAGATTTGAACCGTTCTATGTATATCGATTGATCCGAACTCGGTGAATTTATTTTACCTAGGTGTTAAAGGTCCATTCTTAAGTGTGGTAAGTGTATTAGATATGAATTATGGTCATAAGAAACTTCTAGCACAAACTTGAGTTGAAAGCTTTTCTACCGATTAAGTTTCGGTACAAGCTTTTCCAAGGTCAATTTCAAACAGACATTCCTCCTCGAATATGAAGAGTTATGCCACCAAATTAAAAAAATTTCATTCTTCTTTCCAACGTCACAAACCGTTTGTTAATTCAAGTCCAGAGTAAAGTTACGATACTTGGGCAGTGAGCTCATTGTTTGTTAAGGCCTTCAGGAGCAGTTTCATCCTTTCCTTGTTACCTTAACCCCAAACGATTACAACCCCTATATCCCCATCAATTTCAGACTTTTCCTTTTTTTCCTCATCGTCCAACATCCTTCTTCTTCCTCCTCTCAAACACAAACTCTCAAGAATCCAAGAGAATTTGCTTCAAGAATCAAGTCTAGTCCTTCCGGTCAATAGTTCGTCTATTATCTTGAGGTATGTATGACTACTACATTAATGTAATTATCTGAATTTCATGTTCTCCCATCCAAGATGTTACAAGATCAGTTAGGGGTGTAGAAAGTAGAAACACCCATAATACTAATTTTTTTCAATTAAAATCCACAAGTAGGGTTCTTGAGATGTCTCTATGCAAATTCTTTATCGACCGATTTTACTCTATATTATGTCAATATTTGTGAACTTTGAAATAAACATACCGGCTGAAAATTCTTTTGTGGGATGAGACTCGGAGCACTTCCCTGTATTGATGGGATTGCACCAGGGATCGACCCTTAGCCCGTCTTTATTTGCCTTGGTAATGGAGGAATTGACGCAGCAAATTCAACATGAGGTGCCTTGGTGTATGTAACTACTACTCAAGTGATACGTGAATTGCTCAAGAGAAGTTTTTCCAACAGAATTGAAATCGTGAGACAGTTCAGTTCTCTAGACCCATATGTCGCCTGGGAAAGGATGATGATTTCCTTATAAAGGAATTGGAATATGTAATGGCAGAACACAAAGTTAATCGACGTTGTCTCATATGTCCCTTCCAGTTATTTGTGGATGACATAGTTTTGATTGACAAGACCTGCAAATGAGTTAATGCTAAGTTGGAGGTTTGGAGATAGATCCTAGAGTCGAAAGGGATTAGGCTGAGCAGGACCAAGACAGAATACTCGGAGTGTAAGTTCAGTGAGGTTACACATGAGGTTGACGTAGTAGTGAACCTTGATACGCAAACCATTCAAAAGAGTGATAATTTCAAGTATCTAAGGCCTATGATCTAGAAAAACGGAGAGATTGATGAGAATGTCACTAACCGTATTGGTGGGGTGGATGAAATGAAGACTCGCATCCGAATACTTGTGTGATAAAAAATAAAAAGGTGTCACCTAAACTTAAAGGCAAGTTCTATAGAGTGGTGGTTAGACCGGCTATGTAGTATGAGTCGAAGTGATGGCAAGTCAACAACTCTCACATTCAAAAGATGAAGGTGGCGGAGATAAGGATGTTGTGATGGATGTGTGGGAGTACTATGAGAGATAAAATTAGAAATGAGGTTATTTGAGAAAAAGTGAAAGTTATGGGGAAAGCAAGTTTGAGATAGTTCGGGTATGTGATAAGGAGAAGCACGGATGCCCCAGTGTGAAGGTGTAAGAGGTTGGTAATGGATAAATTCAGACATGGTAGAGGTAGACCAAAGAAATATTGGAGAGAGATGAATAGACGTGTCATGGAGCAGTTACGGCTTACAGAGGATAATGACCTTTGACAAAAAAGTTGGACGACACAAATTAGAGTAGAAGGGTAGTAGGATGGGTAGGAGTGCTTTGGTTGTTCGTACTAGTAGTCGTAGTGCTAAGAGTGTAGTGTTTTATCTTTAGAGTTTTGGTAATGTTTGTTGTTCTAGATATATCGATTCTTCATCTCCGACGAACGTCGCCGCCATCGCTGTCTCTCACAGGTTTCTTCTTTTTTTTTTTTTACTATTTTCAATATAACCCACTGCCAGTATCTCGCCATCGATCACTAACCACTAATTTCTCCGATCATCACCACCGATACCTCGCTGCCGACAGGTCGTATCGTCCATCATCTAAATCACCTAAAAACTTTACTGATATCTCACCAACAAACTTTTTGGCAACCCGTTTCACCGAAACCCTAAATCTGCCTATTTCTTTCGCAATATCTTTCACTATCACTGCCACATTTCTCACCGATCTTGACATCCGGCGAACTGGTTCCTCGGTCTTAACGACTGGCGAAGCCATATCTCCCCCGCCATCAAATTTTCCAGCTAAGGCTTTGGTTTACTTTCATTTTTTGTCCTATTTTTCTTCTTACAGGTACTAGTGCAATCCAAATTTCAGGCGACAAATTTTTCAGCAACCAATTTCAGCACTAAATTGCTGGAAGCCACCAAATCGAGCAAGATACCAATCTGTCCTTTCTCACAACTGAACCCTGATGATTTTTGTACCTGAATTTTTTTTATCCCAGTTTCACTTTGCCAGTTTCTATGATCAAAATTCCCCATCTCATTGGGGCTGGAATATTATTCTGCTCTGGGTGTACCTATTGAATTGAAATTGGTTGTTTATCGGATATCATTTATTGCTTATTCTTGGTTGTTATTGGTTAGTTACTTGTTCTTGTAGGTTGATTGTGTGTCCTAACTGCTTGTTGCTTATATTACTTATATTGTATTCTCTTGACATATATCATCTTTCTTCATTATATTTTCTTGGCATATTTCTTCTTTCTTCTTGGTTATTAGATTCTATCTGGTAATGTAGGTTCAGAGTAATTTTTTTCTTGATAATAATTGTTGGCACTGTGATTTCTCATAGTGATAATTGATTTTGGCAGATTAGTTGTTTTTTTAAAGTATCACCTTGTAGCTTGTACTTTCTTTAGTGACTTTGGTAGATATTGATAGAATAGCATGTAGGATTGGGGTCAGGGTTGCGGGCGAGTTCACGTTCGGAATCAGGGTCATGGAACATAGACATTTTATAAGGAAAGTCCATAGAATTAGTGAAGATGGAACAATATAGTTTGTGTCCAAGAGATTAGATGCGTAAGTACTAAGGTGCGGGATGTGGATTGATATAAGGTGTGCTACTCAAGAGGCGTGAGGAAAAGGAATGGGGTAGGTATTTTGGTTGACGAAGAGCATAAGGAACAAATGGGAGAGGTTGGGAGGGTCCGGATGATGTCGATTAAGTTGGTCATGGTAGGGTCTACTTTGAGTGTTACTAATGCTTAGCATCGCAAGCGGGCTTAGACGAGGAAGAGAAGAAGAGCTTATTGGAAGTTTGGATAAGGTGGTGAGAGGTATGCCAAACACCGAAAAGTTTTTCATAAGAGGAGATTTCAATAGGCATATTGAGTTTCTCCTAAAGGTTATATCGATGTGCAAGAAGGCTTTAGTTTCGAAAAGAGGAACGGAGGAGCTTCACTTTTGGATTTTCCTATAGCCTTGGGGTTGATGCTAGAGAATTCGAACTTCCCTAAAAAGGAGGATCACTAGGTTACCTTTCGTAGTTTGGTGACCAGGACTCAAATAGACATTTTTCTTCCTAGGAAGAGAGATAAATGGCTTTGTAGAGATTGTATGGTAATTCTGAGTGAGTATCTATTGACTCAACATAAGCTTTGGGTGATGAATTGAAAGATAACGGAGAAAAGAAAAAAGAGGACGGTGGATGATTGACCTAGGATTAAATGGGGCAGCCTGAATATGGCCAATCCCCTGGTGATACGGGAAGTAAATGGATATGGGGCTTGGGGGAGCAATGGAGATGCAAACAGTATATGGGATAAGACGGCCAATTGCATTTAGGAAACGGTTAGAGAGGTGTTGGGTGCTTGAAAGGTCTATCTGGCAAGCGTCAAGGGGACTAGTGGGGAATGTAAAGGTCCAAGGGAAGGCCTAGGCGAAGAAAAAGGCTTATGCGAAGTTGGTAGAGAGTACAACCGAGGAGGAAAAGTGGACGAACAGGGAGGAGTACCAGATGGTGAGGAAGGAGGCGGGGTTAGAGGTAACGACGGCTAAAACGGCAACTCTATGCAGTATTAAAGGATAAACGTTGTGGATAAAAAGTTATTCAAGATTGCCACGGCGAGGGAACGGAAGTCTCGTGACCTTGATCAAGTGAAATGCATCAAAGGTAAGGACGACAGAGTATTGATGGAGGAGGGTCGCATAAGAAGAGATGGTTTTCTTACTTTCATTTAACTCTTGAACGAAGCGGGGGCCGAAAGCTTGGTGCCAAGTGACTTGGGGCACTTTGAGAGATGTCGCGATAATGGTTATTATAGGAGTAAGTTTGAGGAGGTTAAGAGTGTTATCTGTAAGATGTGTAGGGGCATAGAGAAGGGGAAAGATGAGATTTCGGAGTAATTTTTGGAAGAATTTTGGCTAGGCAGGTATGGAGTGGTTGGCTAAGCTGTTTAATGTCATTTTCAGGACGGCGAAATGCCCCAAGCTTGGAGATGAACGATGATTCTCTTGTACAGGAATAAGGGTGACATTCAAAACTGAAACAACTATAGGGGTATCAAGTTGTTAAGCCACACGATGAAGGTTCGGGAAAGAGTGGTCGAGTTGAGGTTGAGGAAGATTGTTAATATTTTCAAGAATCAGTTCAGGTTGATGCCAGGACGCTTGACTACTGAAGTTATTCATCTTATGAGGAGATTGGTGTAGCAATATAAGGAAAGGAAGGACTTACACATGGTATTTATGCGATCTAAAGAAAGCTTAGGACAAAACCCTCAGCAAGGTTCTTTAGAGGTGGTTGGAGGCTAGAGGTGTTCCTGTGGCGTACACGAGGTTGATTAAGGACATGTATGACAGAGCCAAGACTCTTCTAAGAATTGTGGGAGGAGACTCGGAGCACTTTCCCGTGTTGATGGGATTGAATCAGCGTTCGTCCTTTAGCCCCTTTTTATTTGCCTTGGTGATGGATGGTTTGACGAAGAGTATTCAAGACAAGGTGTCATGGTGTATATTATTTACAGATGACATTGTTTTAATTAATGAACACGAAGAGGAGTTAATGCTAAGTTGGAGATTTTGAGACAAACCGAGTCTAAATGGTTTCAGCTGAGCAAGACCAAGACGGAATATTCGGAGTACAAGTTCAGCTAGGTGGTGCATGAGGATGACGTAATACTAAAAGCTTGATACCTAGGCCATCCTAAGAGAGATAATTTCAACTATCTTAGGTCTATGATCTAGCGAGATTGACGAAGATGTCATTCACATATTAGTGCAGCATAGATGAAATGAAGGTTCGCTTCCGGTGTCTTGTGTGATAGAAAGGTGCCTCTTAAACTTAAAAGGTAAGTTTTATGAAGTGTTAATTAGACCAGCTATGTTGTATTGGCATAGTGTTGGCCGATAAGGAACTCTCACATTCAAAAATTGAAGGTGGTGAAACGAGTATGTCGAGATGGATGTATGGGCTTGTTGGACCAAGGTTGGTTCACGAGAATCGTCCCTTTGTGTGTTGATTGATGACTAAACGTTAAGTCAAAAATTTAATGTTAATGAATCACTTCACATGCAAGCATTTCATTCCGAAAAGTCACAGACACAATTCGGCCCTTTCCGAGTACTCAGAAACAAGAAATTGTGAAGAAAAAATATTGGACTAGTCGACCAATGTGTCAAACTAGTCGACTAATGAAAGTTCCAGCTACATACTGGAATTAAAATTAG
>JBDJHY010000002.1:7213989-7224524 GCA_039654485.1 Withania somnifera
ACTACTAAGCCTATAAATTTAGCCCATCACCAGTTCACCACCAGGCAAGCCCAACTAAACCCAAGTATCCAAAGGCCCAAATCCAAAAACCCCTAATATATATATACACTACATAGTACATGGTAACATAAGTTATTACTGTATACCCTCCCAGTTCTCAGTTCCCAATTCATTATTTCCAATTGCCAAAATCATTCACCACCCATACGACCGACCATACCCTCTCAGTTTCATCGAAGACCCATTACAACCCACCACCATCATCGACGACCGACGACAACCCACAAGACAAGATGAGTGACTATGGCAGAGTAGCGTTCTGGATTGCATAACTTACTGTCCCACTACATCATCGTAAGTCCTCCTTTTTGTTTTTCGTATGAAATTCTTAAATTGAAAGGATTTAGAATTGAAAAAGTAGATAAATCATGTATCCTACAATTCTTACTCAAAAATTGAGTTTTTTCTTTTACTCGACAGCTTTTCACCAGATTTTGCTCTTGCGAAATGTCGCCCAAGTATCAATCACCTGGTTGGGATCATTATGAGATGGTGTAGGAAATTGAAGGAGTGTGGATAATGAAATGCATTCATTGTGGTCGAATCACCGTTGTCACTGAAAACAATTGGAACTGAAGGTCTTCGGAGACCTGTTGAGAAGAGTCTTGATCGACAACAAAGAAGGCAAATAATGTAACAACAATGATTTATTATGATGTTATAGAATTTTTGAAGTTTAGACTGAATTTTAAAATACTTGATTTGAAATATTGAAGTTTGTCTTCATATTACTGGTTGAATTTATGTCTACGCATAAAGTTTCTCTCTGGTAACTTGCGTTGTTGCCTTATGGGTTGTTGATGATGTTTTGTAACTTTTGTTCAAGTCATGTTAAGGCCTGGTATAAGTGATATTCAAACCGAAAAACCGAACTAAAATTGCAAAAAACGAACCGAAATTATTTCAGTTCCGTTTCCATTACTATTTTCTCCGGATTGAAAATCAAAAAACGGAACCGAATTTCACAAACCGAACCGACCGAACGCCCATGCCTTCCGTGCTTTGAGTCCAAATCAGAGGGGTAAGATACTCGGACTATGTTAGTATTTCTTTCCGAAAGGTTCATATGACCCATACTCTCGATCATTTCCCTCATAGTATAATTAAGTTCCTTATGAGGAAGATTTGTAAGGTAATGGTTCCGCCTGATGAAATAGACTGAGACCTACTTTCGTGATCACATGGTGTTGGTGAGCGCTCCCTCTCTCCGAAAAGCATAATCTATATTGTGTTGGACTAGCTCTATGTTTGAGGCATGCCCGGGCCTTGTCCCCATAGACATTGATTCAAGTGGTTAGAGGTTTCGTAGACACTAGTAGATGTCGGATACAATTGTGTTCAATTTTATTCGTATGTTTTGAGATTTCCATAATTATAGTTTAAGCCTTCTCTCAGTTTATAGAATAAAAGGATTTTTCTTCAATCTATTACTCATGATTTAAAAATATTTCTTCCGCACTTATGGATGGATGCTCATGATATAAGCTAAGTAGTTCTCTCGAGTCAGTGATGGTTTCGGGTGTCTGTTCCATCCGCGGCCTAGGCTCGGATCCTGACGGGATGCAACTACCCGGTAAAATAGTAGAGGTGCCTACAAAGCACAAACTGGTCCATACACCACTACTACTAGAAGAATGACTTCTCCCTAATGCTATTAATCAGGGGAATTACAATATTGAAAACCATCCAGTATCCCATAGTTTTGGCTATTGCTGGGGTTGATATCTTCGTTCATTCTTGGTCTTAGAGGCATGTTTTAAAATTCTGATGACATCCACTTATATTCACCGAAATGCATGAAGCTCCCTGGTATATTGGTCAAGATTCACCACCAATAACTTATTCTAGAAGTAAACTATGTCTTTTAACCAATAAAATATCATAACACAAGCTCTAATTCATAATGAGTATATGTGAAGGCAACTAAAAACTAATCTAATGCTGATTCAGATTTAGAGAAAACTTAAATTGTAACAAGTTTAAATACTCAATAAGTACTCATTCAAAAATGACCTATACCTTTTTTCCCCAACCTAATAGGAAGAAAAAGAACTAAACATTACACCAGAACCATTTCGCTCACTTAGTTGTACTTGGTACTTTTTGTAAGGTACTTAGTTGCCATTATATATTGGAAACACCTAGTAATTAACAACTTCTCCATTTAAAATAAAAAGACCTACTTTTACATAAATCCTCACATAATTATTTATAGGAGAACAAAAAAATGGATACTTTTTCCACTATGTATGATTCTTATAAATTTAGAATGTTGTATCATCTGCTTTATTGTAATTGAGGTTGATATACAAAATGTTTAACACGTCTTTTTTCCTTATGCATTTTGTACAACAAAGGCCAAATAGACATGCTATACAGAGATTTCCTTTTCTCCCTTGCCCATTCTTTTATCAAGAAAAAAAAAAGTTGTTAGTTGTTTATAATGAAATAATCAATCCCGATCAACTGAAAAGATGTCAGTTAACACACTAATTAACAAATTTAAACCTAAAAAGATGATATGTAAAAGAATGTTAGGAACTGTTGTGAAACGGATCCCATATTATACTTGAAGTCATGAAGTGTGCGACCATCTCAGCTTTTGGATGAGATGGTCTCACACTTCAAGATGTTGTCAGAACAGGCAGAGATCTTGGTTCGACTCTCTCACTGTCACCCGTTATCTAAAAGAATTACCACATATTTAGCCCATGAAAGAGAATCAGATTTGCATGTGAAGAGGCGTGTATATGACAATTAAGTAGATAAAAATGCTCTCCCTAACAGTATAAATTTTTGGATGAGATTGGTCACAAATTTCAACATTCTTGTTTCGTCTTTTTCCGGATCATTTTTTTAATATGAATAGCTTATTCAAATGCAAAAGCTGACTGCAACCTTTACAAACTAAACCAAAATACACCTGTAGCAGTACTACTTCCCCGCAGATCCTTCTATTTCTCTTCGTGCAACCTTTGCATGTTGGTTCATCGAATTTCTAATCCCATATTAGTTTTATTTTTGTTAAGGTAGACTGTACCAGTAGAAACATTAGTTCATGAATACTTAAAGATGAGAAAAGAAATTGGACTAGAAAAATGTTAATGCCTCAGAGTTTTGGTCCAAGGGTAAGAGTGTAGCTTGTAATGTGTGGGCTAGGGGACATCATGAGCTTAAATCAATTGGAAATAAAAGTCTGGTATTCAAGCGAAGAAGGACAAAGAGGAATTGATCCATTATCCATTAAGTTTCAAACCATGCATCATTGGTTCTCGGGGATTTCTTCGTTACAAAAATACGTTATCATACTGCCTTCCTCTTGTTTCTATTCAAATTTCCTTTTCTTCACGTAGGTCTAGCATTCCTTAAATTTGAGTGCACATACGCAAACGCGCTTTCCAAGAATTCTGCTCCTTGTGAGCACTCGGTGCTAAATATTAAAGACTATATAGTTTCGCATCCCCATAGGCATCAAAAATCAGGTGTTCACGCTAATTCTATTTTTGGTATCTTTTACCTCCAATATCCCTTCAAATTCTTCAATAGGCATAAACAAAACATAATTATACACAGATAAAAGCAATATCAGTCGAGAAAATTAATAGCTTATGCAAGTAAAACACCTGGGCAAAGGGTACCTTCTAAATGGTAAATATTACAAAATGAAGATATCATAACAGTGAGAGTAATGGACCCACTTTTGCACGATCCCATAGACAACTATATCTAGGCCAGAAAAAAAATTGTTGGATGAACATCCATTTTAAGTGACAAAGAAAGGAAAAGGGAGATGTAAGTCTTATACACAGGTTCACAATGATGTCAATAAGCGAGAGGATAAACTCCAAAATATAAGTTTTCATTTGCAATTTAATTTTGTGCTTCAGGGAAAAACACCAAAAGTAGACAGAAGTACAGTTCAGTCATGTACAACAACAACAACAGCATATGCAGTGTAATCTCAGAACAGTTCAGCTACATAGAAAAGGCTAATATAAGATGATACTTAATGAAAGAATCATTAGTTCTCGGAAGGCAGAAGTCTCACATTTCCAACAAAGACAGATCGAGAATCCACTTCTTCCTTGTTTGCCTGATTCGCAGCAGCAGCAGGGTCTGCCTTCAATTGAGGTGAACAAATAAATAAAACGCCATAAATGGAGCAACAGAGATCATGAGTACTTTATGTGTTCTTCATCCTTAGAAATAAGCATCTCAACTACACGTAAATGCAAAAAGAACTTAGAAACCATCATTGCACATCGCCATGAAATCCAAACAAAATTAACTCTGGAAGACTATAAGCAACACATTAGCAAAAAAGGAAAGAAAGAAAAAAAAGCTGCCTTTTGAAACTGTAGATCAAAAACCTTCAATCTGTAAAGAAAGAAAGCTATTTAAGACTTGTCCAATTCAAAGTTAAAAGGGTCAATATATTTCCGAGCAGTGCTATTGAGAGCGAAAACAGGTAAGCCGCCTTTTAAGGCCGAAGCAACATGAAGAGAAAAAGCAAGTGCTTCTCAGTTGAAAGCAAGAACCATGGAAGCTCTGGAAGTGTACGCTTTGTTTTTAATTTAAAGAAATTGGACACTTTCTATAAGAAAAAGAGCTGACCAGTACGACTAGTTTAGTTTTTTTTTTTTTTTTTTTTTTGTCTTGGTGTGACTTTCTTCTCCGGTTCTCCGAGTTTCTTCCTTCTTCCGTTCTGTTCATCGCTGCTTGCTGTTGGAGGGGATGATGTTGTTGTTGTCATTTCGATTTTGCTTGCCCTATACTTAGTTTCAAAATTGAAACATTTGTTTTTTATATACATACATACATACATATACATACATATATAGATATGTACATATATGTATATACATATGTACATATATGTATATATGTGTATATGTACATACATATATGTATATAAATATGTATACATATATGTATATATATATGCAAATTTTATGCCGGTCTTTGTTTTAAAATTGCATTTCGCTTAAAGCGTGGAGCCGGGAGCTTGTAGTTTTTTCCACTTCCTGGTTGCAAAAACACTATTTCGGAGAAAGAAGCACATGTTATCCCGTTGCAGTTTAAGAAAACCCACCAAGGATATTATTAGTACAACCTTCCCAATGCAGCAAACTGAAAAAGACAGAGAAAAAAAAGAGACTACAAAAACCGCCTATATCAGAACACCCTTTATTTATAACTACTCCAGCCTTTGGTATGCTGGACTCATTTTGAAAAGCATTTTGTCTGACGAGATGGTCTAGCTAGCTAGAGACAATCTTTTCTAATTCACTCTTTATGCAAAAGTTACAAGTGCCCTAGGCACCCAAGAATATGGCCTAGTGGTCAATGAAGTGGATGGAGAACCTGAAGTCCCAAATTCAAACCTGCTTAAATCCCAGCAGAGACAAAACGAGGTGATTTTTTCAATTTATTTTAGTCTTGGTAGACAGAGTTATCTGATATTTGTTGCTAGTTGCTAGTTGCTAGTTGCTAGTTGCTGGTGGGAGGTGTCAATTATCCCGTGGATTTAGTCGAGGTGCGAGAAAGTTGTACCGAACACCACAGTTATCAAAAAATAAACAAGTGCCTTGGACAGCAAACTCATCATTTTACATAAAAATAAAAGCTTGAAAATTAATTTTTTCACCTGCCTTATTGTTTTTCTCAACAGCACATAAGGTAATAAGCTCAATTAAGCTACCTCTTCCAGTACATTTGAATCAAAATCATGTATAAACATATATAATTGTCTTACTTGAAAAATGGAAAAAGTTGCATAAATGCATCTATTTTGTGAATACAGGAAAAAAAAAACAGTAATAATTCAAATGTTTACGCACGCACACACACACACATAGAGGGAAACCTTGTTCCAAGTAATTTCACTTATATTCCAATAGGATCTAAGATAATAAGATCAAAGTAGCTACCTCGTCAAAGATACACATTACCACATAACCACTCTACAATTATGTGCAAGCAAAATGAAAATACTGCATGAAAAGTACGCATCAAGAAAAAAAGATTTGAGTAATAAGTTAAAATTCAAGCATACACACAAACAGAGGGAGACCTTGAACAGAACCCATTTCTTTCTCGACCTTGGCCTGCATTTCACGGAGAGCGACCGCTTCGTCTTCCATTTCTTTCAACCTCTTCTTCATGTCATCTAATTCCTGCTTATACACATTATTATTATTATTCATGAATTAGGGTTTCAGGAGACAAGAAAACAACAGATGAACTGAAGAATTAAACAACAATGAAGGAATAGAAGAACCACGACGGCGCCGTTCTCCGCAACTGCCATCTCAAAGTCGTCCTCCATAGCAGGTCCTCGCCTCTTTCTCAGTAGGGAGCGAGCGACTTCTTTCTCACTATAATTTATTTATATAGGTAAAACAAAATACAACGGCTTTGTGACAAATTAAAATTTTAAATAAAGCCATTTTTAAAATTAATTTATCAAAGTAATATATTTTTTAAAAAGTTTACAAAATTAATATATACGTGTTTCTAAATAATGTATTAATCTATCATTAAGACCAAATGAAAAAGTCAAGTTAATGGCTTTAAAGAGACGTAAAACGTTACTGGTAGTAATGTTTATTAATTTGTTACTGGGACTAATATTTTAGCTTTACATTATTTTCGGTGACAATTTCTTTTGCATGCATCGAGCGAGTTGAAAGTTTTACCACGAATAATTATAAAAAAGAACGCTCAGTATAAAGCACCCTTATTAAAAATTAAGAGCGTGTGGATTGTAAGATGCAAGTTTTATAGTTTATTGGGTTGTTTGTGATTTTTTTTGAGGCCGAAAAGGTTGTAGATAATATAATCGTTTAGTTGTTAATGTATCAATTAAGTGGATAGTCGCTAAAGATTAGTTGTATTGTTAGCTACTGTTATGTATTGTTGATTATGTTTCTTTGATTTAGCTATTGTTCTGTATTTGATTAGCTAATGAATTGCTTTTTTTGAATTAGTTTCCCTTTGCTACAAAATTTTCCTTTACAGAAAGGTTTGCACGATAAACTTTGCGTTTCCAATTGGCACAATCCAGTTGATAAGAGAACTCCTGAATCTTTGTGTCCATTTAATGTTTTGATGCTATCCCCTAGACGTCACACGGTGCGAAGGACCATAAGTGAGCATCAAGCAAGCCCTTGGTATTTGCACCTATTCAAACACATAACATATCGCGGAAGCATTCTAAAATAAACAAAGAAACTACTAAAGGTATCATAAAGATGATTAAGTCTAGAAAACACCATGAGTAAGCCTCGAAATGGGCAAGACACAAGAACTACTAATACTGACTCTACTTACGAAAACCTCTAACAAGACTAGCACGAACTATTGGACAATCCCTAAATCAATTCTCAACATGAAAAAGAGAAAAGCATAAGCAAATAAAGAATAGCTCCGGTCCCTAGCATGTGAAGACTCACCAAACTGTCCTGCAACATGCTTCTACCGACCTCAAGGCTGGACTGGAAAACCTGTATCTACATTAAAAATAACATACAGCCAAAACGGATCAATATTATCAAATATACTAGGATGGAAGTGTATGAAATAAATCATGTAAGTATCATAAAGCTAAAATGTGTGAACATGAGTAGTGATTCGATATAATAACAAGAAAATTTTGAGCATGACATGAATCAGACTTTTTAAGCATAAAAAGGTAAAACATAGTTTATTAGATCAAAACATCAGTTTTAACTTAAAAGTCTTATTCTTGAGTTTTGAGTTTCTAATAATCGACAGAAACTACATTATGGGCTACGTAGAATCTTGTGTCTTAAACCTATATCGAAAAAGCTCTAATGTCTTAAAATCCACATTGGCAAAGAGTCACTCTAACTTGTCACGTCTAAGACTAAACTTATAAGTTCTATACTAAGGATCCTTAACTAGAGTAATCATAATGAACCTAAGTGGGCAACCCAGTTTCAGACTAACTTCACCTCACTAATGGGTTTAATCAATCCTATCGGTGCTATATAATCTTCCAAAAGTACGTGTGCTCGTACTCTTAAAAGTTCTTACAAAGGGGACATAGCTAGATGCTTGTATCTTGAAATCATAAATAAGTTGGAGTTCCTTAATTCTTATCTTTCTTCATGATACTTGTTTGCTAAATCAAGTTATGATCATAAATCATGCATAATCAATTTATGAAGAGTTTAAAACTTATTCTTAGATTTTCTTGAAATAAGGCCATAATGCTAGTGGAAATCTTGACAATTAAATTTATGAGGATTTCAACATAAACTTTTCATACTTTATTGAAACAAAGCCATAAACCCTTTTAAATATCTATATAATGTAGTTGAACTGAAAAATAATGAGAAATCATGTAAAACATGGGAGAATCACGCGAATGGTAGAAAAACATATAATTCTTGCATAATTGAAAGCATGGGATCAATATAAATGAAATTCATGAGCTTTGGTATGAACCCTAGATTGGATAATTCATAATTCTTGATAAAAGTTAAAGCTTGGGGCATAACAGTAAAAGGAGATTTCGTTGGATATCCTCATACCTGAAACTTGAAGGAATTCCTGATCAAGAACTGGTGGCAAAGGTTGGTTGAAGATTCTTGAAAAAACTCTTGTCTGAGAGAGCTTTAAGAGAAAATTTATAAGCTTAATTTTTTTTTCTTTCTGCTTTGTTCTTAATTTTTATATGAATTTGTTTAAGTGTTAAGGTCTTAGGGTGGAATAGAAATTTGGGATTTGTCTAGATATTTAGACTTCTAGTAGAGTGTAAAATGATGTAGTATTAATGTTTAATGAATTGAAAGTTACAAAAACACCCCAAGGCAAAAGTGTGAAAATTTACGCCCAAAAGCATAGGTCCCCATTGCACTCCCTTCCTTGGCGCGTTAAGCATGTGTCGCACCCCTCCCCATGGCGCTATAGGGCTGCCTCGCTCCCCTTGGAATGGCGCTATAAGGGCACGTCGCACCCTTCTTTTCAAGCTAGGATGCTTAAGTAAAATGCATATAACTTCTTACTCCGACCTCAAAATGGTATGCGGTTCGAAGCATTGGAAACTAAACTTTTTACGGATTGGTTATTGTCTATTAACTCCTTATTGATTAGTAGGTATGATTATTTGAAGTTAACCCATGCATGAAACGATATGAAAACTATGACGGTAGAAAAGTTCTGAACTTAACTTAGCGCTATGAGTTCCTTATGACCTTGAATCACCTTAAATACTACCACCACACTTAAGAAATGATTATATCACCTGAACAAATTATAACTTTCAAGGAGTGATCCTAACCACGTAGGTAACATGATTTAAAATTCTAGCTCAAAATCTTGGATGTTACATTATCTCCCCATTGAAATCATTCGTCTTTGAATGAAGAATAAGGATGGGACATAAGAAGAACTATGAAATGATACTAGATACTGTGCTCGAACTTGAACTACTTGAGACACTAGACTGAACTAGAGTTGAGCATAACTGAACGTGAATATTGTGACATGAATATAGGCATGGTGAACATGATAAGGATGACTGATCGGATACTGATCATCTACGTGACGCTGACTGAATTAAACTGGATATGAACATGACATTAACTGATCTAACAAATTTAAACGTGAATGAATGACTCTATAGTTAATGAGTAGACTAAGTCGTACGAAAAGCTGAGATGGAGCATGGTACTGTATAAGGACTTGAAGCAATTACGAAGAATCTCATGAGTATGAGGCATGAGTGCAAGAAGCTAAAATAACTAGAAATAACTAGTTGAGCTAAGCAGAATCTGAGCATATTGTCTTAGCATGTCTAGGACTACACTTGTCAACTAAGTTACTTGATCATGAAAAATGGATACGAATGGTGCATAAGCATGAGTTGTGAGATAAAAATATGGATATTCTGAAGTCATGAGATCACATAATCACTTCCCAAATAAGGTGGAATCAATCCCTTAGATATCTTCCTCATAAGGAACTTACTGATACTTTGAGGAAAGGGACTTAACATGAGTCATATGAACCTTTTTGAAAAGAAATACTAACATGGTCTGGGTATCTTAGCCATTAGATTTAGGTTTATAAAGCACGAAGGTACGAGCTTGGATATAAGCCGCATTTGAATTTGAAGTTATCTGGCATGGAACATAAGCGTGAAGGTATAACTAGGAGGAAAACTTAGTCACCTCACACTGTATTTGAGCTAAAAAAAAGAGATGCGGATACTTAGCTATCTTATCCGCGAATAACGGACGTGACTGAGCTACATTTGTTAGCTAAAGCATTCAGGTTGAAGCTATATAACATGGAACATGAGCACCTGAGGTAGGGAACAAAAATAGAATTATTATTCCTCACGAAATACCACTGCTAACCTTCAAGCCTAATGACATTTATAAATGGGCTTTTCTCTTAAAACACTACATTTCACTGGTTGCGATTTCCAATTCTCTTGAGGACAT
>JBDJHY010000002.1:7224624-7238214 GCA_039654485.1 Withania somnifera
GGCAAAAGTTGGCCGAACCACTATAAAATCTTTGTGTTCCTTATTCTCTTCTATCTCTTCTTACCCATTCCGAAAAAAAAAAGATTCAAATAAACTACACCCACTATTCAACCCCCCCTTCTAGTGTGTGTCATACCCCTTACAGGGCTGACTAGGAGGGACAAGATCAGGAATGAAGATATTAGTGACACGGTGGGAATATTTCACTGGAAGAAAAGATACGAGAAGCGAGATTGAGATGACTGGGGTCAGGAGAGGTCCAGATGCCCCAATGGGGGTGCAAGAGGTTGGCATTAGATGGATTCATGCAGGGTAGAGGCAGACCTAAGAAATATTAGAAAGAGGTGATTAGATATGACATGGAGCAGTTACAGCTCCGAAGACACGACTCCAGATAGAAAGGGGTGGAAGATGCACATTTGGTTAGAAGGTTAGTAAAATGGAATGTTTTCTTATTAAAAGGTAGGTTTTCTTGTTTTGTTGTCTTCCGTGTTTTGACTTGATCGATTGTAGTATTATATGGTGGTAATCTTGCTTCTGTTATGATTTGTTGCCTACTATCCTTTGTTCATTATTCTTGTATTTTTGTTCTTTTCTAGACTTTTGGTGTCTTGATCTAAGGGTCTATCGGGAACAGCTTTTTTACCTCACGTTGAAGTAATTAGTATAAACTGCATACACTCTAGCCTCCCCAAACCTCACTTTGGGGATTATAATGGGTTTGTTGTTCTTAGTCTTTTTTCTATTACTCTCTATTGTTTTATTATTGTCTATTTGTTGTTCTTATATTGTCTTTTTAAGATTATTTTTATCTTGAACCGGGGATCTATCGGAAAGAGCCTCTCTATCTCACCACTGAGATAGTGGTATGGACTGCGTACATTCTACCCTCCCAGACCCTACTTTGTCAGAATTTACGAGGTATGTTGTTGGATGAAATTATGTAAATCCACGAACAGTTTGAACTTTTGAAATAATTAAGCCTATTACTATAAACTCCATGATGTTGACTCATACTAGCTCCCAAAATTGTGAACTACTAAAGAATGGAACTTTTCTTGATTTTTAATATGAAACTTTTTTGTTTATTCTCCAACATACTATTGGATTAATTTGATGATTTGAGCCTTCCCGTTACATGATAAAAATACAAATCTTGATAAGAATGCTTCTAGTTAACTCATAATTCCCTCAAAAGCTATGAGAGCCATAGACAAGAACTATACCATAATGAATTATGATATTACCTCTCATAACTCTCTAATAATGATAATAACTCACGATTTATGATCCTATTATGGTTAACTCTCAAGATGAGCCGCGAAGTGGCATTCCGTGACGATGAGCCTAAAAAGGCCAAATATGAGCATGAACCTAAAAAGGCTAAACTATGAACATGAGCCTTAGAAGGCTAACAATTTGAACAAGAACTAATATGATATATGTGAAATCTTAGTGACAAATGCCCGAAATTACGTTCTCCGGCATAAGATAAAGGTTATTTCGCAAGTCAGATGAATCTTTTCATGCCATGCTATGTTCTATTCCCAGCAAGGTATAGGATGTGCTTAGCTGATTAGGTCGAGATCGGACTCCATGCACTCACATGGTAGTTTATGTCGGTTCATCACTTGCTAAAAGGATTAAATTCTCTTTTTCAGATACTTCAACTTATGCTCTCGTTCCTTTTTACAGTATCATCATTCGAATTAAACCTTTTATATTGATATTTTCATGCTTTACTATTTTTGTTGGTATGATTTTATATACCAATACATTTCACGTGCTAACCGTCCTGGACACTGCACTGTTTCATGATGCAGGTCTCAAGACGTACTTTCATGATTTCGTGCAACACTAGATCGATTAGTATCAGTTGTCAGTGAGCTCCCCTCTCTCCGGGAGGCAAAATCTATATTGTGTTAGACAAGTTCTAGGTTTGAGATATGTCGGGACATGAACCCCGTAGACATTGATTCATGAGTTAGAGGTTCCATAGACAATAGTAGATGTCAAGTTCAGTTATGTTTAGTTTTATGCTTATGTTTAAAATTTCTACAATTATGGTTTAAGACTTTTCCCCGTTTATGCAACAAATGGACTTTCTTCAATCTATTATTCATACAACAACAACAAAACCAATATATTCCCACAAAGTGGAGCCCGGAGAGAGCAGAATGAACGAAGTCCAAGCCACTACCACAAGGTGAGGTAAAGAGGTTGTTTCTAATAGACCCTCGGCTCAAGGCAAATACAGACCGAAAAAGGACAAAATACAAGAATAATAAACAATGGATAGTAAACAACAAATAACAACAGAAGCAAAACAATGCAACAAAGCACACCTAATGACTAATATGAACAACCTCCATCCTACTAGCCACTATCATAATATGTATCCTCCACCTCCACACCTTCCTATCTAGAGCCACTATCATAATATGTATCCTCCACCTCCACACCTTTCTATCTAGAGACAAGTCCTCAATATCATGTCTAATCACTTTTCTCCAATATTTTTTTAGTCTACCTCTACCTCGCCGAAAAATACTCCCACCACCTTGTCTCTAATATCTTCATTTATGATCTTGTCCCTCCTAGTCAACCCACACATCTATCCCAACATCCTCATCTCCGTCACCCGGATGTGAGATTTCTTTACTGGTTAACACTCCGCCCATAAAACATACTAGGTCTAACTGTCACTCTGTAAAACTTGTCTTTAAGTTTAAGAAGCACCTTTCTATCACATATGACACCGAAAGCGAGGCTTCATTTCATCCATGATGCACCAATATGTTGGGTGATATCCTCGTCAATCTCTACATTTCAAAAACTTGAAACTCTCTTTAGGATGACCTTGATATCAAGCTTCACTATCGCATCATCCTTATGCACCACATCGCTGAACTTGCACTCCAAATTCTGTCTTGGTCCTGCTTAACCTAAGCCTTTAAACTTACGGGTTTGTCTCCAAACATCTAACTTCGCATTAACTCCTCCTCGAGTCTCATCAATCAAAAAGACATCATCCACAAAGAACATACACCCTAACACCTCATCTGAAATACCCCCTTCAAACCTTCCATCACCAAGGCAAAGAAAAACGATCTAAGGGACAATCTTTGATGCAACACCATCAACACAAAAAAATACTCGTCTCCTCCCACAGTTCTTACACGAGTCTTGGATCTATCATACATGTCCTTAATCGACCTAGTGTACGCCACAAGAATACCTCTAGCCTCCGAGCACCTTCAAAGAACCTCCCTAAGAACTGTTATAAGCCTTCTTGAGATCAATGAATACAATGTATAAGTCCTTCATTTCCCTATATTGATACACCAATCTCCTCACAAGATGAATAGCTTCAGTAGTAGAGCATCCTAGCATGAATCTGAACTGATTCTCGAAAATATTAACTATCTTCCTCAGCCTGAACTCCACCGCTCTTTCCCAAACTTTATTCATGTAACAACTTGCTACCCCTATGATTATTGTAATTTTGAATGTCACCTTTGTTCATGTACAAGGGAATTATCGTACTCCATCTCCAAGCTTTGAGCATCTTCGTTGTCCTAAAAAATGACATTACACAACTTAATCAACTACTCCATACCTACCCTGCCAGAATTCTTCAAAAAAACCACTAGAATCTATCAGGCCCAGTAGCTCTACCCCTACACATCTTCAGATAGCACTCTTAACCTCCTAAACCCTTATACACCTACAATAACCATAATTGTGACATCTCTCAGAGTGTTCCAAGTCACCTAGTACCAAGTCTTCGTTCCCCACTTCGTTCAAGAGTTAATGGAAGTAAGATTGTCATCTCCTCTTGATGCGACCCTCCTCTATCAATACTTTGTCTGTCACTCTTTATGCACTTCAGTTGGTCAATGTCGCGAGCCCTCTATTCCCCCTGCCGGGCAAGCTTGACTAACATTTTATCCCCACTTTTATCTATCCTTTAATTCTGCATACAGTCTCTCTACTGTTGGCGTTTTAGTTGCCGTAACCGCTAACTTCGCCTCTTTCATCACCATCTTATACTCCTTCCTATTCGTCAGCTATTCGTATTCAGTCATATTCTCCACCAACTTCGTGTAGGCCTTTTTCTTCGCCTCCACTTTCCTTTGTACCTTTCCGTTCCACCACCAATCCCCTCGACACCTGCCAAATCGACCTTTTGAGACACCCAATACCTCTTTAGGTGTTCTTCGAATGCAATTGGCAATTTATCTCACATACTATCTGTATCTCTATTACTCCCGCACACCCCCATATATATCACCTTCCCCCCAATCTTCGGGCATTGGCTATAATCAGGCTACCCTATTAATCCTAGGTCGATCATCAATCATTCTCTTCTCCCTCTTCCTCTTTCCCTTGATCACTAAATCCATCACCAAAAGAGTCTACAAATTCTCACATGAAATTACCTTACAATCTTTACAAAGTCATTTATCCCCTTCCTAAGAAGGAAAGTCTTTAAGTCATGGTAACCGAACTATGAAAGGTGACCAAGTGATCCTCCTCCTTAAGGAAGCACGAGTTCACCACTATCAACCTACAGGCTCTAGCAAAATCCAAAAGTGAAGCTTCTTTTACATTCTTCTTCCCGAAACTATAGCCTTCGTGCGCATCAACATAACCCCTAGAAGAAGACCCAATATATCCATTGGAATCTCCTCTTATGAAAAGATTCTAGGTATTCAGCACACCACTCACCACCTCATCCAAAACTTCCCAAAAGCTCTATTTCTTTTCCTCAGCTAAGCTCGCTTACAGAGCGTAAGCACTAAACACATTCAAAGTCGACCCTTCAATGATCAACATCATCTTATCGTTGACCCCTCCTATCCTCTGCCACTTGCTCCATAAGCTCTTCTCTACCGAAATTCCTACCCATTCTTATTCCTCACGCCTCCTGAGTACCATAACTTAAATTCAAAAATATTTCTTCCACACTTATAATGGTTGTTCATGATGTAAGCTAAGTGGTTCTCTCGAGCCAATGATGGTTCCAAGTGTCTCTTACATCCAGGGCCTAGGCTCAAGTCGTGACAGGATGCAACTACCCGATAAATAGTTGAGGTGTCTACAAGGCACAAACTGATCCAAACACCATTGCTATTAAAAGACCGACTTCTCCCTAATACCATTAATCAAGAGAATTACAATAATGAAAACCATCCACTATCCCATAGTTTTGGCTAATTGTTGTGTTGATATCTTCATTCATTATTTGTCTCAGAGGCATGTTTTAAAATCCTGATGACATCCACTTATATTTAGAGAAAAGTATGAAGCTCCCTGGTATATTGGTCAAGATTCACCACTGATGCAATTTCAATTGCCTCGAGGCTATTTATTCGGAGCCAATCTAAAGTCGTTCCCGAGGATGCAAGGGATGTTCATGAAAATAGAGGTTCTTGATAGAGTGTTGATGCCTAAGAAGGAACTCTTCGTGTGGAAGATAGCGTGGGAGGAGAAAGAAGCACACTGCACAGACGACAGCCCGTCAAACCCACCATGAACAAGGTTATGAACAGTCACTTGCTTCTTCAGTTTCCACTACTTCAAAAGGGACACTATCTAGTGAGGAAGACCGTCACTTGCTCTGTCATCCGGGTGACAGAGCGTCACTTCCACCATCACTTTGCGCACTGTTCCAAATTTGACGAGAGGCTATAAGCCACTTTTGGCTACTTATGTAATAATTTAACTTAAGACTATAAATAGCTAGCATTAGGGTTTCATTAGGTAGATTTTGTTGATTATTAATATTGAGAACTCTAGAGTTTGAGAGCTTGGTTTAGTTGCTTGTTAAATTTTTCATAGAAATGTTGTTGCTTGAGATATTGATTCCCTCGAGGTTGACGTAAAACTTAGGTGCTTTAAAGGATTAACATTTTTGAAGTCTTGGGGTTTAATATACCCTTTGGTTGCTTAAGATTTCCTATTTTGTGTCTATTTATTTATCCTTTAATTTTTGTTCTTTCCATTTCGTATTGTTGTTTTTGTTTTCGTGATTTCAGTTCCATCAACCACCAATAATTTATTCGATAAGTAAACTATGCCTTGTAACTAATAAAATATGATAACGCAAGCTGTAATGCATAATTAATATATATATATGAAAGCAATTAAAACTAATCTAATTCTGATTCAGATTTAAAGAAAACTTAAAACTGTAACAAGTAGATAAATGGGAAATGCGATTGAGCAGAATTTAAAAAATAAATAACAACTCATTCAAAAATGACCTACACGTACAGCTGTAGCAAGTAGATAAATGGGAAATGGGAAGAAAAAGAATTAAGTATTACACCAGAACCATTTCACTCACTTAGTTGTACTTAGTACTTTCTGTAAGGTACTTAGCTGCCAGTCTATATTGGAAACACCTAATAATTAAGAACTACTCTATTATAAAGAAAAAGAACAACTTTTACCTAAATCCGTACATTATTGTTTATAGAACAAAAATTGGATATTGTTTTCACTATGTATGATTCTTATAAATGTAGAATGTTATATCATCTGGTTTATTGTAATTGAGCTTGATATACAAATTGTTTTAACACACTTTTTTCTTTCTTATTCATTGTGTACAACAAAGGCCAAATACCCATGCTATACAAATATTTCTTTTTCTCCCTTGCCTATTTTTTTTATAAAGAATAAAAAAAAAGTTGTGAGTTGTTTATGATGGAAGTCAAAATAATCTGATCCTGATTAACTGAAAAGATGTCAATTAACACTCCAATTAACAAATTTAAAAACTAAGAAGATGATCTGTAAAAGCATGTTTGAAACTGTTGTGAAATGGCTCCATACTATGTTGAAGTCATGAAGTGCATGACCTTCTCAGTTTTTTGATGAGATGGCCCCACACTTCAACATGATGTCAGAACAGGCGTAGGTCATGCGTTCGTCTCTCTCACTGTCACCCTTTATCAAAAAGAACTCCCATATTAGCCCATGAAAAAGAATCAGATTCGCATGTGAAGGGGTGTATAAGACATAATTAAGTAGATAAAAGTGCTCTCCCTGACAGTATAAATTTTTAGATGAGATGGTCACAGATTTCAACATTCTTGTTGTTTCATCTTTTTTTCGAATCATCCTTTCAATATGAAGATAGTTTATTCAAATGCAAAATGTGATGCAACCTTTAAACCAAAATACACCTATAGTAATACTACTTTCCCACACATCCACCTATTTCTCTTCATGCAACCTTCGCATATTGGTTCATCGAATTCCTAATCCCATATTAGTTTTATTTTGTTAAGGTAGTATGTAATACAAATAGAAACATTAGTTCATGAATACATAAAGATGAGAAAAGAAATTGGACTAGAAACATGTTAAATGCCCGAAGTTTTGGTCTAAGGGTAAGAGTGTAGCTTGTAATGTGTGGACTGGCGCACATCAAGCTTAAATTAATTGGAAATAAAAGCCTGGTTTAAAGTGGAGCACGAAGGGGAACGGATCCATTATCCACCAGGTTTCAAACCATGCATCATTGATCTCGGGGATCTCGTCATTACAAAAATACGTTATCATACTGCTTTTCTCTTATTTCTATGCAAATTTGCTTTTCTTCATGTAGGTAGCATTCCTTAGATTTGAAGAGTCTCCTCAACTGTGAGCTATCTTTCCCTGGAACTTGTCCCCCCCCCCACCCCACCCTGCTTTCCTAGAATTCTGCTCCTTTTGAGCACTGGGTGCTAAATACTCAAGATTATAAATCTTCGCATCCCCATAGGCATCAAAAACCAGGTGTTCATTCTAATTTTATTTTATATCTTTTACCTCCAATGCCCCCTTTCAAATTCATCAATAGGCATAAACAGTACATAATTACACAGATCAAAGCAATATCAGTCAAGAAAGGTAAATACCTTATGCAAGCAAAATACATGCGCAAAGGGTACTTTTTAAATGGTGAATAGTACAGAAAAGGCAGTTTTTCAACTATGAAGATATCATGAGAAGTGAGTAATGGAACCACTTTTGCACAATACCATAGACAACTATATCTAGGCCAGAAAACAAATAGTTGGATGAACATCCATTTTTACTGAAAAAGAACGTAAAGGGAGATATAAGTCTCGTACACAGGTTTACAAAGATGTCAATAAGCGAGAGGATAAACACCAAAGTATAAGTTTTCATTTGCAATTGAATATTGTGCTTCAGGGAAAAACACAAAAAGCATATAGAAATATAGAGTTCAGCCATGTACAACAACAACAGCATACGCGATGGGTAAATTTCATAAATGGTAAGCTAACTATTAATTATTTTTTTACAAAAGTAACTTAACTATATTTTCTAACACAAAAAACACTTAACTTTGGCTTACTAACACAAAAATCACTATGCCAGAAAATGCTACTTTTCCGGTGGACAACTAGCTTCTTTTCTTTTTTTTTTACGAAATATAATAAATAAAAAATAAAGGCATCCAATCCGATCCAACCCGACCCAATTTAATGTTAAAATCAATATATTCCTAATAAAAGAACTAACGATATCATTCTTTACGATCTTCTATGAATATTTTCTTATACTTAGGCGAATATTTGCGAGTAAATTAATTCAAAATTTGCATATAGGGTAAAGAACGTGAGGCGAACATCGTTGTTAATTAGCAATGTAAATTCTTAAATTTTTTAAATAATTCAAAATGATAATCAACTACAAATATTAAAAAGTATAAGAGGGGAAAATAGTGTTCCTCATGGTACTTTAGGTATTCTTAAAAAATTTAAATTTGGAGAATTAATATAAAAAATACATAAATTACATGAATATTGAGGTTTTTATATCAGAAATGTTATTTTCTATTGTAATGTAAGATAAATTATGCTTGAGGAGAAAAAAAAAATGATTTTATTACGAATATATTAATTTTGGATATTAGATTGGGTCGGGTCGGGTTGGATACTTTTGTTTTTTATTTATTATATTTTATTAAGAAAAAGAGGAAAAATTTGTTGTCTACCGGAAAAGTAATCATTTTTCGATACAGTGATTTTTGTGTTAGTAAGTCAAAGTTAAGTGATTTTTGTATTAGCAAATATAGTTAAATTACTTTTGTGAAAGAAAGTGATAGTTATCTTACCATTTATGAAATTTACCCCATAAGCAGTGTAATCCCACAACAGTTCAGCTATGTAGAATAGGCCAATATAAGATGATACTTAATGAAATAATTGTTAGTTCTAGGAAGGCAGAAGTCTCACATTTCCAACAAAGACAGATCGGGAATCCACTTCTTCCTTGTTTGCTTGGTTTGCAGCAGCAACAGGGTCTGCCTTCAATTGAGGTGAACAAATAAATAAAACGCAATAAATAGAGAAACAGAGATCACGACTATTTTATGTGTTCTTCATCCTTAGAAATAAGCATCCCAACTACACGTAAATGCAAAAAGAACTAAGAAACCTTCATTGCATATCTCCATGAATCCGAACAAGATCAACTCCGGAAGACTATAAGCCACACATTGCAAAAATGAAAAAAGAAAAGAGCTAGTTGAAAATGTAGAACAGAACTTCAATCTGTAAAGGAGGAAATAGCTATTTAGGACTTATTCAATTCCAAGTTAAAAGGGTCAACATATTTCCAAGCAGTGTTATTAAAAGTAACACAGGTTTGTCGTTTTTTAAGGCCGACGCAACGGAAAGTGAAAAAGCAAGTGCTTCTCAGTTGAAAGCAAGAAGCGTGGAAGCGCTGGAAGTGTACACTTTGTTTTTAATTTAAAAAATCTGGACTCTTTCTAGAAGAAAAAGAGCTGACCAGCACGACTAGGTTTTTTTTCCTGCTTGGTGTAACTTTCCAGTTCTCCAATTTTCTTCCTTCTTCCGCTGTGGTCGTCGCTGCTTGCTGTTGGAGGGGCTTTCTTTTTTTTCGCCATTTTGCTTCATCACTAGCTCACTGTGTATGAGGCCGCTCGCCGCCTCATTTTTTTCCTCTGCTGGAGGGAGTGGCTTTGCTTATTTTTCTTTAAGTTTTTTTCTCATTTTTTTTTTTTTTGCTCTTACTTTCTGCTACAGCAATCAGGCGACTTATTTTGTCTTCAGCAATCACTTGATTTTTCCTAACATGCCAATAGGCAGTAGGCAGCTCTTTGTCTAAATATCTGATTTCTTTTTCTCTTAAGAGTGATTATAGTAGAAAAATATGATGTCAATCCATTTACATTTTGGTTTTTGGTTTTGAAGGTCTGCATAAACACTACCCTCCCTAGACCCTACTTGTGGGATTACACAGGGTATGTTGTTGTTGCTGCTGTTGTACTTCTTAGTTTCAAAATTGAAACATTTATCTATGTATATACACGTTCAAGGTTCATTCTGGTCTTTTTGTTGAAATTGCATTCACTTAAAGCAGGGAGCGGGAGCGAATCGTTTTTTCCTGCTTCCTGATTCCAAAAACACTCAGAGAAAGAAGCACATGTCATACCATTGCAGTTTAAGAAAACCCACCAAGGATATTATTGGTACAACCTTCCCAATGCAGCAAACAGGGGGCAAAAAGACTGAAAACAAGCTATATCAGAACATCCAACTATGTACTAACTACTCCAGCCTTCGCTATACTGGACTTATTTGAAAAGCATTTTGCCTGACGAGCTGGTCTAGCTAGCTAGAGACTATCTTTTCTACATCAGTCCTTATGCAAAAGTTACAAGTGCCCTAGGCATCCAAGGGTGTGTAGTGGACAATCCAAGGGAGTGGCCTAGTGGTCAATGAAGTGCGTTGAGAACCTCAAGTCTCGGGTTCAAATCCCAGCAGAGACAAAAAAATTAAGCTAGAAAAATTAAGCTAGGTGGACTCTTCACTTTTCATGCCGCACTCGTGTCGGATTCTCCAAAAATACACTACCATTAGAGAACCCAATGAATATTGGATCACAATGGTGTTCATTGAGGGAAAAATCCAACAAATGGGTTTTTCAGAATTTTTACAACCAAAATGGTGAAAATGCATGACTTATATGCACCTTCAGTTAATTACGGAGCACTTCCTTTGGTTAGAAACTCTTCTCCACAAAAAATGTTTTATCTTCTTTCCCTCTCCTTTCACCATTGTAGTTCCCCCAATAATTGACCCTGCAAACTTCATTTACTAAAATTTAAAAAAAAAAATAAGAATTCACATCATTATTTGAAAGGTGAAGATCATACTATCCAAAAAATTAGTGCATTTATCAATTTTTCAAATAAGACATATCTTTAAAAGGTAACTTTTTGCTTTTTTATCTTTTTTTAATTTTGTATTGACTTATAAAATTAGTGTGTTAATTTTTTTACTATCTTTATTTTTTCATTATTGTGTTTTTTCTATTAATGTTGTTGCTTTTTGTCTTATAATATGAATAGTAACTGAAAATTCACAATCTAATTTTAACATTTTTGAGGTGAAATGTCATGACAATGGTTAAACATATATGATGTGATTAAGTTGCCCTCTCTAGTATAACACTTTATTATTTAATTAATTGTAGATAATCTTTAGCAAATTATATTTTCATCCTATATTAGAATTCATAAATTCCATTATGTTTCTAAAGCGGTTTGCTAGTTTCTTCTCTTTAAGCTTAGAGATTAAAAGCTCCATCAATATACATTTTTGTTTTTTTGCAAATTTGCAAAGGATAAGCCAAATGAGAATTGTACTAAATTAGAATTGATATTCAATGAAAGTTTAAAAAAACTAGAGAGGAGTAGTCTTGGTATGAAACAATAAAACTCATAGTAATAATGACTATATAGGATAGTAGAGGTAGTCTTAGTGCATTGAGGCATGGGGTTGTCCACTGCCTGCCAGTTTTTGCCCTGTTCTTTTCATATACTAAGTAACATTTGAATTAAACAGAGACACAATTTGCTTTTTAGATTTTATGGCACCACCTACCGTGCATCCGGGTCCATTTGGGACTACATGATTAAACATCCATTAACCGAACATATGTTATCAGCATGAGCCTTCATATTTGAAAAGATTGTACCCTATTGTCACTTCAGTGCAGCAATAACAGCTTTTTCAGATTTTCTAAAAGTTAAATTACACGGAAAGTGCTGTATAAACTGTGAGCCTTTCTTCTAAATTTAAAATAATCGTTGAAGGCTGATGCATGATAGAGAGGTAGCAGGTGTCCATGGGTTTAGTCGAGGTGTGAGAAAGCTGGTCCAGACACCACAGAAAAACAGGGGGAAAAGCAAGCCAGCAAACTCATCATTTTATATAAAACAGAAAGCTTGAGAATTACTTTTCACTTGCCTTATTGTTTTTTCTCAACAGCACACCAGGCAATAAGATCGATTTAGCTACCTCTTCCAGTACATTTGAACCAAAATCATGTATACACATAAATAAATAAAAAATTGACAATGAACACACAAAAAATATCAAATGGAAATAGTCTACTTGAAAAATGGAAATAGTTGCATAACCCATCTATTTTGTGAATACAGGAAAACAAATAACTTTTTCAGTGATAATCCAAATGTTTACGCGCACACACAGAGGGAGAACTTGTTCCAAGTAATTTCACTTATATTCCACTAGGATCTAAGATAATAAGATCAAATTAGCTACCTCGTCAGAGATGCACTTTACCATAAAACCACTCCACAATTATGTGCTGGAAAAATGAAAATACTGGCATAAAGAGTACGCATCAAGAAAAAAAAATGATTATAAAGTTAAAATTCAAGCACACACACAAACAGAGGGAGACCTTGAACAGAACCCATTTCTTTCTCGACCTTGGCCTGCATTTCACGGAGAGCGACCGCTTCGTCTTCCATCTCTTTCAACCTCTTCTTCATGTCATCCAATTCCTGCTTATACACATTAGTTTATAATTGTTGTTGTTGTTGTTGTTATTCATGAATTAGGGTTTCAGGAGACAAGAAAACAACAGATGAACTAAAGAATTAAACAAAAACGAAGGAATAGAAGAACCACGACGGCGCCGTTCTCCGCAGCTCCCATCTCTACGTCGTCGTCCATCGCTCCTCTCGCCTCTTTCTCAGTAGCCAGCGACTTCTTTCTCTCACTAAAATCTATCTATAATCTATAATATTCTTAGTACAAATCCATAATTGAAAAGTTCATAACTTTAGGGACAAAATATAAACACTAAAAAATTATAATAGATACTGTTATAATAAAATATATAATTACTTCAATACTTCCTCCGTTCAACTGTCATTTTTACCTATAAAAAAAAATATACTTTATTCTTATATTAATTGATTATTTCTTAAATCAATTTTCAACATTTAGACTCTATTTTCTTTGACTGAAACTGATCTGATATTATCTGATTTGATCTAATCTGATTTTATTGAATCTGATCTGATCTGATTTGAATATAATTGAATTATTAATTAAAAAATTAATAAAATTATAACTATAAATTAATAGTAATAATAAATAATAAATTATAAATAATAATAATAAATATAATAATTTCATTTTATTATTTTTTATTGTTATTGTCTGTCTTTTTTTTAAATTAATTTTTTTGTATTTTTTATGTGAATTTTCCTTAATATTTATG
>JBDJHY010000002.1:7284491-7306690 GCA_039654485.1 Withania somnifera
ATGCAGACTTGGATGGTGCCAGTTCCACGGAATCAATCATTTACCTCCTTTAGCACCGACCAACAAATTTAAAATTACCAGAACCATGATTTAACTATTGACTATGAATGGGTTGTTCAGAAGAGTCACAGATAAAGAGACCAACCTTCACCTAAAGAACTTAACTTCCATGTATAAGTCCTAGAAGTTACTGAGAGTGAATGAGAATGCTATAAGTTTGATGTTGTTTCCTTTATCTCTGTGTGGAGAAGATACTAAGTGGTTGGTGATTTGCCACCAGATTCTATAGAAAATTGGGCTGAGTTGAAGAAGGCTTTCCTATAAAGGTTCTATCCTCCATCAAAGATATTAGTACTCCGGGATAAGATCGCAAATTTCAGACAATAGAAGGATGAAACCTTACATAAGGCTTGGTTGATATTCAATAAGAATATTAAGCAGAGTCCAACTTATAGATCGGGAGATAATTTTTTGAAAGAGACATTCTATAGAGATTTGAATGCAACTTCAAAGTTAGCAACTGATGGTATAAATGGTGGATCATCTATGCCAAGAATGTATGCCCAACTATGCATATGAGAGAAGCTGACGTTCTTAGTGGTGCTAATGTTGTATCTCTTTGGCTAAACAACACCGAATAGAAGAAAAAAGACATCAAGACATGGATTACCTTAAAATCCAAATTGATTTAATGTCAAAGAAACTTTCAGGTGAAGGCTATGAGAAGGTGAAAGCAGTTGCTGCACATGGAAAAGGTAAATATGATGATACTGAGTCTGAATCTGAAGATCAAATTAGGAGGGTCCATCAGGGAACCCAAGGTCAGAACTACAACAATGAGTACTATAATAAGAAGAGAGAGTACCGAGATCAAGATCAAGGCAATCGTAGGAATAAAGGTGGTTATAAAAAGTACTGAAGTGGGACATACATACCTCAAGACAACTGTGATAGAGATCTAGGTACTTCAAAGATGGAACAAATGCTAGCAAAAGTTCTTCAGAGAGTGGAGTCACCAGATACAAGTATAAAAGCAATGAACAGTAAGATCTCTAGCATTGATCAATTGGTTTATTCATATACTACCTCAATCAAGCAATTGGAGTTTCAATTTGGAAAATTTTCAGCCACCTTGAATCAGAGAAAGGCTGACGTTACATAGTAACACCGTGAAAAATGCAACGAATAATGGTCAATGCATGGCTATTAGTACATGAAGTGGCAAGGTGTTACTGGAATTGAAAATGATAGTGGAAGAAAAATAGGAAGTTGAGAATCCAAACACCAAAGTTGATTTTAGTGATGAGAATGAAAATGGATTTTATGAATTACAAAAAGAAACAAAAGTTTGTAATGAAGTGAGAATAGATGAACCAAAGCAAGTGACAATGATGCCAAGACCACCACCCCCATTTCCTAATAGAATGAAGAAGAAGGTTGAGGATGGAAAGATTTACAAATTCATATCCATGTTAAAACAACTGTTATTGAATATTTATTTAGTGGAAGACCTTGAAAAAATGTGGATATATACCAAGTTCATGCATGAATTAGTCACAAAGAAGAGATCAATGATCTTCAAACCTATAGACAACATTCACCATTGTATTGCTATCTCATCTAGATCTTTGGTACAAAAAAGAGAAGATCCAGGGGGCATTCACCATCCTATGATATTGGAGCTTTCAACTTTTCTAGGTCCCTTTATGATCTTGGAGCAAGTATAAACTTGACTCTATTAGCTATCTATAAGAAGTTGTACTTGGAAGCCCCACACCAACTACAATGCATCTATTAATGGCAGACAAATCGGTCAAGAGGATAGAGGGTATTCTTAGTGATGTACTTGTGAAAGTGGAAGATTTCATATTTCCTACGCATTTTGTCATCTTGGACTATGAAGTTGACTTCAAAGTGCCCATAGTTTTAAGCATACCCTTCTTATCTATTGGGAGATCCTTAGTCAATATGTAAAGAGGTGAGATGAAGCTTAGGTTTAATAATGTGGAGATTATCTTCAAAATATTCAAATCAATGAAGAAACCTAAGGATATAAGTGTAGTACCTGTGATAAAGGTTGAACGATAGAGGTGCCAATTGAAAATAAGCTAACAATTGAGACTTTTGTTGTAGTAGTCATGAACTTCGATGGTGAAGGGATTGATGATTATATGGAGACTGTTAATGCATTGACTGGAGTTGGTCTTTTTTGTATAAACAATGAAAGCTAGATTTGGATCTTAAGAATAGGCGTACTCTCCCAGCGAAGCCATCAGTAAAATATCCCCAAATTTTAGATCTTAAGGCACTTCCAATCCATCTCCGATATGCATTCTTGGGAGTAGAAAACACCTTGTCTGTCATCATCTCTATGAATATTATAGACTCGCAGGTTACGGATCTAGTCTCAGTGTTAAAAGAGTTCAAAAGAGCTATAGGTAGACTATCATAGACATCATTTGTATCCCACCTAGGATATTAACACACCTTATTGAGATTGAAGAATATTGTGTTCTAAGAAGAGGATATCAAAGGAGATTAGTCAACCAATATAGGAAGTTTTCAAGAAGGAAATAATTAAATGGTTGGACGCAGTTGTTTTCTATTCGATCGTAAATAGTAAGTGGTTGAATCCATGCAATGTGTACTGAAGAAAAGTGGCATGACTGTGGTGCCAAATTAAAAGAATGAATATATCCTACTAAGGTCAGTAACGGTTTAGAGGATTTGTATGATTATTGGAAGCTAAATGCTTGTACTCTTAAAGATCACTCTCCAATGTCGTTTATGGACCAAATGCTTGATAGAATTGTAAGCAGGGGATGGTATTATCTTTTATATTGTTATTCTTGATATAACCAAATCTCTATAGTCTCGGAAGACCAAGAGAAGACAACCTTTACATGCCCTTATGGTACGTTTTCCTTCAAGCATATGTCATTTGGGTTATGTAATGCACTGATCATATTCCAAAGATGCATGATCTCAATATTCTTAGATATGGTTGAAGACTCTTTTGAGGTCTTCATGGATGGCATCGCTGTAGTTGGGGATATATTCCAATATTTCTTGAAAATTCTGAGTATGGATTTCCAGAGGTATATAGATGTTAATCTTGTGCTTAACTCGGAATATGTTATTCCTTGGTGAAGGAGGGCAATTTTCTTGGCCAAAAAATCTCTAAAAAATGTATTAAAATTGATAAAGCAAAGGTGGAGGTAATTGAGAAGTTGACATGTTTGATTTTGTGAAAGGTGTGAGAAGCTTCCTAGGCCATGCTAGGTTCTATAGGAGATTTATACAAGACTTCTCAAAAGCTGAAAATCCTCTATGCAAACTTCTTGAGAAAGAAGTGAAGCTTTTGTTTGATGAGGCATGTATATAGGTTTTTGAAAGAATTAAGCATAAACTGATCAGTGCTCCTGTTATCGTTGCCTCGGATTGGTCAAAGCCATTTGAGCTAATGTGTGATGCAAGTGGAGTTTCCCTTGGTGCTGTTCTTAGGAAGAAATGAGAAAATATATTCCACTTTATTTATTATGTAAGAGAAATGTAGAATGCGGCATAGAAGAACTATACTGTCACTGAGCAAGAGATACTTGTTGTAATTTATGCATTTGAGAAGTCTAGAGCATATCCCCTTGGCACCAAAGTTGTTGTGCACATGATTATGCAACATTAAAATAACTTATGGCTAAAAACAATGCAAAACCAAGGTTTATCTGATGGGTCTTTCTACTATAAGAATTTGATTTTGAAGTGAACGACTGCAAAGGTTATGAAAACCAGGTGGCCGATTGTCTATCTAGGTTGGAGGTAGATGTAAAAGGACATGTTGATGCGGAGATGGATGATTCTTTGCCTGAAGAGATTGTGATGGTTGTTGCTACTGACATGGCTCCATTATATGCTAACTATGTGAACTTTGGGGTTAGTGATATTATACCTCAAGGTATGAATTCACATAAAAGAAAGAAGTTTTTCTTCCATGTAAGTAAAAACATTTGAGATAAACCATTCCTTTTTATACAATGTGTTGATAATATGATAAGACGGTGTGTGTCGAAAATTAAAAGAATGAGTATTCTTGAGGCTTTCCATTCGTCCCACTTGGAGGGCATTATGGTGCTGCCCGTATTGCACAGAAAGTGCTGCAATGTGGCCATTATTGGCTTATCCTTTACCATGATGGTTATGAGTTTTCTAAGGCTTGTAAAAAATGGAAAATACAAGGAGAAATTTCTAGAAAGGATTAACTTCTGATGACACCAATAATGGAAGTAGAGATCTTTGATGTATGGGGAGTTGATTTCATGGGCCCCTTCGTGAGTTTATATAGGCAGAAATACATCTTGGTTGCTATTGACTATATTTTAAAATGGGTTGAAACTATAGCATTGTCTAACAATGAAGGGAAATGTATAGTGACATTCATCATGAAAAACATATTCTCAAAGTTTGGTACCCCAGAACCATAACTAGCGATGGATGTTCCCACTTTTATAGCAAAGTTTTCTACACTATTCTAGAAAAATATGGAGTGAAGCATCATAAGGTGGCAAATCCATATCACCCATAGATGAGTGTACAAGTTGACGTGTCAAATAGTGAAATTAAGTCCATTATTACTAAGAGGGTGAATGCAAATGGGACTGACTAGTCATGAAAGCTAGATGATGCCTTGTGGCATACATAGTAGCTTTTAAGACACGAATTAGGATGTCACCCTTTCAACTAGTCTATGGAAATACTTGTCATTTGCTAGTTGAATTAGAAGACAAGTCAATGTGTTCTCTTAAGGAGATAAAATTGAGTTGGAACGAAGCTTCAAACTTGCACCTTGATTGGTTAAATGAGTTCAGGATAAATGCCTATGAAAGAGCATCAATGTACAAGCAAAAGATGAATCAATACCATGACGAAAGAATTGATAAAATGGAGTTCATCCCGGAAGATCGAGTTTTTCTATTAAATTCAAGGTTAAGATTGTTTTCGAGTAAACAAAAACCAAAGTGGTCATGTAAATTTGTGGTGACTGAGGTATTTCCATCCGGAGTGGTGGAATTATATGAGAATAAATTAATCTCAAGAGGTACTTCAGACCCATTAAAAAGGTATGTTCCCTTGAAACAATCTACTTTGATAAATTTTGAGTAATCAAGGTAACCGCGTCATGCTGCACCGTTAAATCAGGCGCTCTTAAGAGGCAACTCAAATTTGTAAAGTGCATCATATTTTGTATTTGTTTTGTGTTTGATGTTTTTTAAAAACAGTTTGATGGGTTGTAAAATAATGTATAAATAGGGTTGGAAGTGAGATCAAAGGCTTGATGAGTCATCAATCTCTTGATATGTCGTTATAAGGGTTTTCGTCAAGGAAAAATAATACAGTATAGGCTAAAAGACAATAAAGACCCAACTTGATGAGTCGTCAAGCCGTTGAAAATCCATTATTAATGACTCGTCATCAAGATATTAAACTATAAAAGTGTTCCTTTTATGATGAGATGATGAGTCTCCAGCATATTGACGGGTCATCAAAACGAGTGGTCATTGAATTCCAATAGTAGCTTATATGGAGATAAATAACAACTCGAGTGATGAGTCGTTAACATAATGATGATCGTCAACTCAAGTTGTAACCAGGTAAGTTCCTATTATCCATGTGACATGACCCAGTTCCAAATATAAAACCCCCTGACATTGTTTTCTTCCTTAATTAATTCCCATTCTCTCCTCAACCTCTTTAAATTCCCAGATATGTAACCACTTTAATCATGTTCCCCATAATATACACACTATCCACCTACTTTAGTTGCACCAAAATACACCAAATCTATATATTTAGTGCATTGCAAAGTGAATAGTTGCATTCTATATGTTGAGCATATTAAGTGGGTTTGCATAATCATGTTGGTGACTATTTGATGACTCATCAACCACACGAAGAGTCATTATTCATAGGTCATCACAAAAACTCACCATTGTTTTGCATATTCTGGGTAACAACTTGGACGATGAGTCATTATCCACTCAATGAATCATTAAAGTCATATTGTCAAGAAAATTCTTTTCTGGTTCTTTGATGACTTCTCAACAACTTGTCATGATGAATCATCACTTCTGTTACGACTCATCACACCAAATCGTCGACCAAAATGTCCATAATTTGTTAGTTGTTTTTTTATGTTTATTTGATCTTCCGGTGTTCAACTATTAAGTATGATCTAATAAATTTTAATGACTGATGGTTCGTTCAAAAGATAAATGGCCCCCAAATTGAGACTTGATATAGGAGGATGAGCAAGAAAGACAATCAGGCAACTGAGAGATTAATAAGATGAGAAAATTGAGTAAAACAACAGAACAATAGGGCCCAAACTAGGAAAAATACAAGGAGGCAAATTGACTTCTCCCAGTCTGATGAGGAGGGACAAAATCCTAAGTTTGAACATATGATAAAGAGGAGAGTGTAGAAGAAAGAGGGAAGAATAGATGATGAGCAAAGTGACTTTGGAAGGACTGTAGCCTCATTTGTGAAACAACTGTCTAGGGTAATTAAAACCAAAAACCTTGGATTTCATGATGATATGAGATAGGAAGTCAAATGAGCACTTGAGATCTTTTAGGATGGAATTTAGATCAATACAAGTGGTCACCCAAGGAGGAGCATCAGAGAAGAGACTAGAATTTTCACAACACTTTTCAGAATATATGAAATTCCTAGAGATGTTCAATCAATACGAACTTATTTGGACAACAGAAAATCCAGGTCACTACTATCCACTTTTATTTTGACAGTTCTATGCAAATTACAAAGCCATGATGGTTAATGCCGTGGGGAAGCAGAACAAGTCAGTTCTATAGGGAATACTTTATATGGGCCAGAGTACATGAGACCAACATTTAAAAAAAATTATATACACAAGAATACATGCAAAAACCAGCTAACACGGTAAGAAAAGATAATTACATTTATGATGACTACTGGAGCACTACTAAAAAGTACAAATGCCTCTATAAATTTCAATGCAAGAGCATGGTGTGGTATTGTACGATTCAAGTTATTGCCTACCAGTAGTGACAATACATTAAATTTTGACAATGTTGTATTGGTGGCAAATTTGTTGGTAGGATAAAACTTAAACTTTGCTGAAATAATTGCTCAATATATGAGGACCAGAGATTTAAGGGTTACTAAGACATTACCTTTTTCATGCCTTGTGATGAGATTATTTAAAAGAAAGGGGTTCTAATTCTTTTAGGAATTGATGCTAAAATATATGTTTCACCTACTCATGATCCAATAAAATCCAACGATGATAAAAAAGTAGAATTGAGGGAATAGGGGCCACAAATAGATGACCCATTATCAAGGGTCTCACATTCTGGCATCCAATGCCTCATAATAATAGTATCGTAAAGTCATACTTGGAATGTTATAGCATTTAATGTCTCAATATCATGATATCATTAATGTTCTCAAGGGAACTATATCACAAAGTCTCCAACCAGTATGTGTAACAAGTATCAAAAAGAAGTACTCACTGCTATGCGGCAAAGATCTTAAGTTCCAGTGGTTGTACTCACTACCGAATGAACTCGGACTCAACTACCAGCATTTTAGTAGTTACGACGATATTTTCCATTGCAAAGATATGGATCCTGGATAAAATAAGAAGAAATAATAGTACCGAATGCTTGGTATACCTCGAAGTCTCAAAAAGTTAAAAGGTTATTTAACTTAAATTATTATCAGAATTTACCAAGTTATCATTTTATGTCAATGTCCATCATCCTCATTATTATTAATGCCTATACTTCATGGCTCATAAATCATGTGGTAATACCGTCCAACCCCAATGCACTCTCGAACGGAGCCTGTGGCCCAACCTCTCGTAGAACGAATGCACAATATGTAATATATCTATATTTATAGCCAATATAGAGAACAAGTGGGGAACAAAATAAAAAGAAAACCATGTACACGGTAACAACCTAGAAACCTAACCCACAGATGAAATTTAGTATAATTATTAAAGTTATATACCTAGAGATAGCCCCATAGAGCCTACCTGTAGTCCGACAAATAATGCGCTGCAAATCCAAATATTACTCCGACTAGTAGCAAACAATATCCAATAACTATGAAACTCATATAATAAGAATCCATGGATGAATACGAGTCTGATGATATAAATTATGCTAAGTTTCAGACTAAGCCTAAAATCGGTCCTAACATGGACTACAAAACAACCTGCGGTCCTGCTTGTCGAAATCGAAAATAAACTTCGCCACAGGGTTTTCAATGTTATAAGGAACTTGTGCTCCACAATTGAGCATGGTTCGGAAAAGTGAAAAGCTTTGAACTTCTAGGGAAACCTTGACCATAAAGGGGGTTAAGGATTCGATCTTTCATAAATTTATACAATCAAATTTGAAAGGACAAGATTACTACAAAGTAAAAATAGCCCCAATAAACAAGAGTTTGCTCAATAAATTTGGATACAATTAATGAAATCAAGAATTCATAAATAGGGAATGAATAGAGGAAAAACTTCATCTTCCAGGAAATAAAAAGGAGAGGAAGACTTATCAATAGTTGAGAAATTAACGGGGAACTTCGGGAAAATTTTCCTCAAATTTTGGTGAACTTTCTAGATGATTTTCGCCAAAAAAAAAGAGAAGAATGAAAGGTTTTGATATGGAATGAACAGAAAAATTGTGCAGGAAATATTTGTACTGCCAAGTACTTACACATCGCGATTGCATGAAATAATGTTGCGATCACATAGAGTAATTGATTTGGTCATTACGATAGCAGAATAAGGCATCGCGAGTGTATTGAATATGAAACAATGAGGCATCGTAATCGGGTTAATAAAGAAACACGATCTCTCTGAATGAAAGGATAGGAACACAACACGATTGTGGAGGGAGACATCGCGGTCATGATATATTAAGAAAGTAACACTTCGCGATTGCATAAGGTGGTTTGTGATGGACTAAAAGGAATGTTGGAGGCATACTGATCATGTAGTAATATCTGTGATCTCGATGAACACGTCGCTTGCACCAGATTCAAGTTTTGACAGTAAATGGCCAAGTGTAGAAATACTTCAATTCACCACTTGAAATTCATTCGGAGTGCAATTTATACAAACAAACTATGCACATAAACCTAAAACAATATTTCAGACTCAATGGTGCAGTCGAAATTAGGATATGAGATTGTTTCAGGAGAATGTTGAACAAGTCAACCATTAGTCCTAAATTGCTCAAAATTCCATCCAACAACTCAAAATCACCACGACAACACTGGTAAGCTAACCAATACTCTCACTATCCTAAAATCACCATTTTAGAACTGATGGAAGTGACAAAATTCCATTCAGACACTCCAAACACCGAAAGACCACCTAAGCTCTAATTTAGGCCATAAGTGAAGCGGAAAACCATAAATTTGCACACTCAAAAAAAATCCGAAATATGAACTTAAGGTCCATCTAGACTTTGTTTGGCATTATGGAGCTAATGGAACTATCGAAAATTAATTTTGAGCTCATCTTCAGGAAAAGTTGACTTTAGTTAATGAGTACTTAGTTTTAGGCTCTAAAAAAGCAATTTGAGATAAATCTCCATAGATCTACTAGGGAACCGAATTATTAGTCCCAGCAAGTCATAAATCACTTGGTGAAGCTACTAGAAAGCTCTAGAATGAAAAATGTCATATAATGCCCATAAATGAACTTAAGGTTATTACAACATCCCGCTATTAAAAGGACTTTCATCCTCGAAAGTCAAGTAAAAGAAGGAAACAAATAGGGGGAAAAAGTACCTGATGTCTCAAAAAGTTGTGGATACTGCTTCTGCATCTCGCTCTCGATCTCCCAAGTAGCGTCCTCGACCGGACGGTGCCTCCACTACACCCTAACAACTGGAATCTCTTTGGATCTTAACTTCCTAACATCCTTAGCAAACACTTCTACAAGCTCCTATACAAAAGACAGATTCTCATCGAAATTCACTGAATCCTCTTTAATAATGTGACTCATCTGAAATATACTGTTGCAATATCGAAACATGGAAAACTGGATGAATAGATAAAAACATAAGAGGCAAACCAAGCAGTAGTAAACATCACCAACTCTCTCCAAAATATCAAATAGTCCAATACTCCTGGGACTAAGCTTGCCCCGCCTACTGAACCTTATTACACTGTGCATGGAGACACTCTCAGGAAGACTCTTCCACCAACTCCAAACTCTAAGGTATAAAGCCTACAGTCAGTGTAACTCTTCTGCCTACTCTCTGCTAGCCGCAGTCTATCCAGAATCAATCACCTGATCAAGAGAATCACACAAAAAATCTGAAAACTAGACTCTTGCCTCAAAGGCATCAAACCAACCAATAGTTGATCTATACCGTCTACCATACAATGCCTCAAATGGTGTCATCTCAATGTTGGAGTGGTAGTTATTATTATAAGAACACTCAAGTAAAGCAATATGTTATATCCCAAGAACCCCCAAAATCTGACACACAAGCCCTCAACATATCCTCCAAGCCAGTTGGGAAAGAATTATGCCTTTCCGAAAAAGTGAACACCTAAATAGTCTGATCAGATTGGTCATTTATCTGTGGATGAAAAGTTGTGCTCAATTGAACCTCAGTGCCCAAATCTCGTTGAACAGATCTTGAAAATTGCAAAGTGAACTGGGTGCCTCTATCAGAAATAATAAGACACAGGAACACAATGCAATCCAACCACCTCATGAATGTGGATTTAAGCCAAACGCTCAATATTATCAGAAGAATGAGTGGGAATGAAGTGAGATGACTTAGTCACTCTTTTTGTGGTGACCCAAATAGTGTCATGACCTCTTCTAGTGCAACGCAAGCTCGAAACAAAATCCATAGTCACACAGTCCCACTTCCAAGTCAGAATAGGGAGTCTCTGTGTCAAATCACTTGGTCGTCTATGCTCATACTTAACCTGCTGGTAGTTCAAATACTTAGACATATACTAAGAAATATGTCTCTTAATCTCATTCCACCAATACAACTGCCGCAAATCACGGTACATCATCTATACCCAAATAAATAAAATATCTGGAGATATGGGCCTCCCGCAAGATCAACTATACCAAGTCACAAACCTATGGTATACAAATGTAAGCATTACACCTAAGAACCCTATTTGAATCTATAGATACCTTGTTTTCCTCTCCAGCTAACACATGATCACGAAGAGAAGTCAAATGCAAATCCTTGAACTGTTGCTGTCAAATCTGATCAGACAAAGATGATTTGGCCTTAACACAAGCTAAAACTCTCCTAGGGTTCGATAGGTCCAATATTACCAAATATCTAGCCAAAGACTGAACCTCTACCACCAATAGCCTCTTCAAAACTGACAAGACTGCTAATCTATCTGATAGCCTTTCGGCTCAAGGCATCATCAACGATGTTTACCTTTCCCAGATGATAGAGAATGGTAATATTATAGTCCTTCAGTAACTTAATCCACCTCTGCTGCCTAGATTTTAAATCCCCCATGACTCATAATATACTGAAGACTATGATGGTAGGTAAAGATCTCACATTGAACCCCATATAAGTAATGTCTCCAAATCTTGAGCACAAACACTATCGATGCCAACTCCAAGTCATGAGTGGGGTATTTACACTCATGACCTTTAGCTGCCTCGACGCATACGTAATCACTCAACCCTGATGTATCAGAACACAACCCAGACCAACATCGAAAGTATCATAATACACCGATAAACTCTAATCCTCAATTGGCATGGTCAAAAGTAGCACTGAAATCAACAACTCTTTGAGCCTTGAAAAGCTTAATTCACACTCCTCAAACCAATGAAAGGAACATCTTTCCTGTTCAACTTAGTCAAGGGGGTCGCGATCGATGAGCACCCCTTGATAAAATACTGATAGTAACCAGCTAAACCAATAAACTCTGAATCTTAGTAATAGAGGTCGACCTCGACCAATCATGCACCACTTGAATCTTAGGTTGATCAACTCTAATTCCAGACTTGGACACTACGTGTCCTAAGAATACAATGAATTCCAACCAAAATTAACACTTTGAGAACTTGGCATAAAGTATGTGTTCTCGCAATATCTGAAGGATCAACCTAAAATATTGCTCATGATCAGATTTACTCCTCATATACACTAAGATATCATCAATAAACACGATCACAAAAAATCCAAGTAAGGCTTAAGAACCCTATGCATCAAGGTCATAAGTGCTGCCGGAGCAATAAACAAACCAAATGACATGACCAAGAACTCATAATGACCGTAAAGAGTCCTAAATATTGTCTTTGGAATGTCCTCTGTCGGAATCCTCAACTGATGAAACCCATACCTTAAGTCTATCTAGAGAATAACGCCTCTCCCTGAAGTTGCTCAAAAAAATTATCAATTATTGGCATAGGATATATGTTCTTCACTATAACATTGTTCAACTGTCGATAGTCAATACACATCCGCATGGTACCATTCTTTTTTTAACAAACAAATTTGGTGCACCCTACGGAGAAACACTAGAGAGAATAAAACCCTTATCTAATAAATCTTGGAGCTGAACCTTCAACTCTCTCAACTCTGCAGAAGCCATGCGATAAGGAGTAATGAAATGGGCTTAGTTCCCAACTCTAAATCGATAGGAAAATCAATATCACTTGTTAGTGGTAAGCCTAGTAGGTCGATCGAAAACACATCAAGAAAATTAGAAACTACAGGAACAAACTTAGGAGTAGGAGTGTCGGCTTGAACATCACGACGTATACCAAATAATCCAAACATCCTCTCCCTACTAACCTCCTATCCTAAAGGCAAGAGATAACCCTATCGGTACGCGACTACTAGAACTCTGCCACACAACCGAGAATGAAGAAGACACATCTAAGGTAACAATCTTGGCATAATAATCCAAAACCGCAAGGTGAGGGGACAATCAATATATGCCCAGTATAATATCAAAGTCTACCATATCTAATAGCATCAAGTCTGCCCAAGTATCCAGCCCACTAACAAAAATCATACATGACTTGATCACCCAATCCACTATTAAAGAGTCCCCTACAGGGGTAGAAACACATATAGATACTAATAATATCTCACTAGGAAACCCCAAACTGGGTGTAAAATATGTAGATAGCAAGTGGATTCGTGGTCAAACAAGGATGACACAAGTATAGGCCACACAAAAATCAAACCTGTAATAGCAACATCTGAAGCTTTTTCCTTTGGCCTAGCTGGAATAACATATAGTTGATGATCACTAACATGATGACCATTACCGTGAACGTCACCCCTACCATGCTGGCCTTGACCATGATAACCACCCTATGCCCCACCTCTAACTGGTAGAGGCACTAGCCTCAAAGGTTGTACAGACTGAGGTAAGAGTTGATTAGTGCCCCTCTAAGGACAATATCTAGCATAGTGGCCCATAATGTCACACTCAAAACATGGCCTTGATGGCTAACTCTGTCGAGAACCTCTGCCAGAGCCCATCTGACTACCATATTGAGAAGATCCAGATCCCTGATAAAACTGACTGGATGAGGTGAAAAAACATATAATGAAGCATTCATTAGTCTGCTGGATTGACCCTGTGCATGATGAAATTGCCTACGGCCCCCAGAATAAGACCCACTATATCCTCCCTATTATCGCTGCCTTTTTTTACTATACATCTGTTGCTCATGATGAAGAATCTCACAACTACCAGCATGATTAAGTATGACCTAGAATGGTTGGATATCAGAAACACATAATGCTACTGACTCTCACAGACTATCCCATAACCCATTAGATAACTTGCAGACCCGTTCTACCTCTATAGGCATAAGTTCCACCCCATAGGAATGTAAGTGGTAGAAACAAGCCTCATACTCTGGTACTGAAATAGAAACTTGTTCAAGTTTGTTGAACTCTTCTTTCAAACATTCCCTCTCCAGCCTAGAGACAAACTTCCTTATGAATACCTCATAGAACTCATTCAATGTCAACTGCTATGAACTTTCTGATCTAGCAAGAAAGATCTCCACTACTGCATGGCTGCACCACGCATCTGGTAAGCAGTAAAAGCCACTCCATGGGTCTTTAGGACACCCATGTTACCCAATCTCTCTTCACACTCCTTTATAAACTTATGAGAGTCTTCCCCCAAAACTCTAGTAAACTGAGGGGATCTAATCTCGAAAACATCAACAGAAGATTATACTCTGAATTTGTCATATCTATCTAAAGCTCATCTATCAGAACAACCATTGGTACTAAAAGGACTTGAGGAGGTGCAGGAACAACTATTGGTAGCACAGGATGCACTGGCTGCACTGGCTGAACAGGTGGAATTGGTTGCACCGGAAGAATTGTAGATGTAGGCTATGCTACTAAAATACCAATCTGAGATCATCGGTAGGGGGACCATCATAGGCACTAAGCAACCTCCATACAATGTTACGGATATTTGGAGAAGGTGCTTCAACAGGCGCTGGTGGAGTCTCAGAAGTAGCATCAAAAGTAGGTACTTCTGCAGGTGGTCTGGCAGGAGTTCTGGGTGTCTTCTTACCTACTGATTAACGTGTATGAGGCATCTGCAAAAGAGTGATGACGATGAGGGATGACTTTCAAGAAACCATCAAGGATGTACGCATGAAACACAAATAGAAAATGAGTTACTTTCCTACATGTCACGATAGCCTCCCGAAGATAAGCCATGAAAGTCTCTGCATCGATCCATCGGACTCTGCTAGACATTTGTTCTATACATTAACACCGATGAACCTAGGGCTCTGATACCAATTTTTCACTGCTTGATTTCTTGGATCATGATGGAACCTACTTTACCACCAGTAGAAGAACCAACCTTGCAACCCAAACCCAAAAAGGAAGGCTACTACATCAATAGAGGAAAACCCAAGTATAATAAAAAAAAGTAGAAATACTCAATGAATTAAAATTACAGTGAGTCAATATATTCCCAAAACCCAATATTCAATGTAACAAAATAGAACTTCTAAGAACAAAAGATAAAAATCAAAAGTCTAATACAAATGTATTTCCATAAATACAAGGATACCAATCCAAATCTTAAGAAAAGTTGGAATAGATGGATGCCAAGATCACCCTAAATTTGTAAAGTAAGTAACAACAAGCACTAACTGCAAAACTATAATCAATATCAACCACTAGTACTCGAATCTTCACCAGGGGAACAAGTGTAGTATGAGTTCAAGTGAAGCAAACTGTACCCAGTACTTTGAGGTCCCACTTGGCATATTACAATAATAAAAGTAGTAACTAACGAAATACAGTAAAATAGGGTCACAGAAGCAAACAGTACATCATGAAAGCTAGCTACTTAAACAACAATCAAGTTAACAGAGAGATATGGCTTCAAGCTAAAACATTAGGACAGGATCTCAGGTTAAATAGAGAATGTACCCAGAATCCTTGCAATGATATATATAAACAACAATAGCAAATAATAAAGTGATGGATAAGTAGTCAAGGAGATAACATGGACGGAACACTGGTAACCTCAAAGTAAGAGAAGAACAAATTAATCAAATAATACCTCATACAAATATCCCACATAACAAGTCAATCTCATGTATAAACAGTAATGATAATTAAGTAGTAAATACAGATACTAAATTAACCCTACCAATCCCCCATAATAATGGCAACGTACACAAAAAATATGCTCACCCGTAGGCCTCCCATACGACTAGGGGAACACTGAAGAAAACAAGTGAAGAAAAGTAAATACACACTAAGAAGTAACTAGTCTTGTGTATGTTTCTCCTCTTATACCCACAGGCCCAGTAAGAAGAATCCATGGAAGGTTAATGCTAGTTCTCTTATATATATGCTCCATCCTATACCCTTCCTTCGCATTGTTGTAGCCTATATTTAAGGTCCATCGAGGTACACCCTCCACTTACAATCTCTAAAATCATCATAATCTCACATTCCAAGTCACAGAGCCTCAAGGTTCTTACAGTCTGGCATCCAATGCCTTGTAACAATAGTATCATCAAGCCTTACTCGGTAAGTCATGGTGTTCAACACCTCAATATCATGGTATCACCAACGTCCTCAAGGGAACTGTATCATAAAGTCTCCAACCTAGTATGTGTGATAAGTATCTAAATGTTGTACTCACTGCCGTACGACGACAGTCTCAAGTGCCAGCATTTAGTAGTTAAGATGATATTTCCATATTTTAGGATGTAAATCCTAGACTAAACAAGTAGAAATAGTAGTTTCGGGCACTCGATACACCTCCGAGTCTAAAAATTTAACAGGTTATTTACCTTAAATTATTATTAGAATATTTCAAGTTATCAGTTTATGTCATTGTCCATCATCCTCAGTATTATCAATGCCTAGCCTTTACGAATCATAAATCATGTGGTGATACTAGCTCATCCCCAATACACTCTCAAACATATGCTCTGGCCCAACCTCACGTAAAATGAATGCACAACATATCAATATATCTATATTTATAGTCAATCCATGCCCTGCACAAGCACAACTAAGCTACAGCTTGTAGCATAATACAACAGCCCAAACCCGAGGGCTAAACCTAAAACCAACCCACTCATCAAGGTTCAACTACATCCAGACTCACCCCCTTCGCAAAGCTAATTCTAAGTCACGGGTATCGTATTACACTGAATGTAAATATAAAGAACAAGTAGGGAAAAAATGAAGAAGCGGTCCAAGTACACTATAAAAACTTGAAAACCTAACCCACAGATGCTATTTAGTAAAATTATCAAAGTTATATACCCAGAGATAGCCCCATGAAGCCTACCTATTGTCCGACGAACAATGCAATGCAAATCCAAATGTTAATCTGACTAATATGAAATGATATCCAATGACTCTAAAATAAATATAATAAGAATCCATAGATCAATGCGAGTCTAACAATATAAATTATGCTAAGTTTTGTACTGGCCTAATATCGGGCCTAACATGGGCCCGTTGGGCCCACTTGTTTGAATCAAAAATAAATTTCACCATGTGGTTCCCAATATTACCAAGAACCCGTGCTCCATAATTAAGAACAATTTGGACAAGGGAAGACCCTTAACAGCCCAAGAAAAATTGAGCATAAAAGGGGTTAAAGATTCAATCTTTCATGGATTTATACAATGGAATTTGAAAGGACTGGATTAATACGAAGTAAACTATCCCCAATAAACAAGAATTTTCTCAATAAATTCGGATACTATTAATGAAATCAAAAATTCATTAATAGGGCATCAATGGAGGAAAAACTTAATGTTTCAAGAAATAAAATTAGGAAGAAGTGGGAAAATTGATGGGAAATTTTCCTCATTTTTGGTGAACTTTAAGGATGATTTTTACCCAAAACAAAGAGAAAAGAAAAGATTTTGTTGTGGAATGAACAGAGAAATTATGTAGGAAATATAGGTACTTCCAGGTACTTACACATCGTGATCACGTGAAATAGTATCGCGATTGCGTAGAATAACTAATTTGGACTATCGCAATCATGGAATAAGGCAATTTAATTGCATTTAATATGGAACAATGAGGCATCGTAATCATGTTAATGTAGATAATAGATCACGCTTAAGGAAAGTATAGGAACACAATGCGATCACAGAGGGAGACATCGCGATTGCGATGAATTAAGGAAGTAACATTTTATGATCATGTAAGATGGTTTTACAGTCACATAAAAGAAATATTTGAGGCATCAGGATCACATAGGAATGTTTTGAGATCAAGATGAACACTTCACCTACACCAGATTCAGGTTTTGACAGCAAAAAGCTAAGTGTAGAAATGCTCACCACTCAAAATACATTCGAAGTCCAATTTGTACAAAAAAATTATGCAGGCACACTCGAAACAACATTTTAGACTCAATGGTGCAGTTGAAATTGGATATGAATCATTTCAAGAAAATATTGACCAAGTGAACCATTAGGCCTAAATTGCTCAAAATTCCATCCAACAACTCAAAATCACCAAGACAACTCCGGTAAGCTAACCAACACTCTCACTAGCAAAAAATTGTAATTCTAGAGCTGATAGAAGTGTTATAATTCCATTTAGACAGTCCAAACACTAAAAGACCACTCAGGCTCCAATTTAGGCCTTAGGTGAAATGGAAAACCACAAATTTGCACAAACTCAGAAAAGAAAACTCTGAAACATGAATTGTTAGCTCTAGAACAAGGACTTTAGTCTAGAGCGACTTTTGGTTCAAATCTCGGGGCTTTCTATTGAGGTATGGTACCGCTAAATTAAATTATTTTAATTTAAATAATAACTATGTCATTTTATTTAATAAAAATAAAAGATATATTATTAGCATCATCATAAATTATTGACAGGTTTATGAAATAGTTGTTTCAAATAATCTAGTATCATACCTTATTATTTCATAAAATGTTATAAGTTGTTAATACTCTATCGGAGATAGCATATCAAATTATGTTGAAAAATTATTATTTCAAGAGGTAGGTGTTATTAGAAATATCATTTCATTAATTTTGATATATTTAAAATATTATAATTTTTTATAACGAGTCTTTACAATACCCGAATATTTAAAAACTAGAAAAGAAAAATGTTACATAGTAGCCATATTATCATAGTGGTGGAAGATCACCATTTCATGTAGAGATATGTGTACATGTGCACTTTACAAACATATATGTGTCATCTTTTCCTTAGCTTAACTAATTGTCATAAGACCGGGAACAACAAAATTTTAATAATACAAAGGTCCTCTCTTCCATTTTTGGAGCGAGGCTTACTAGTCCCTTCAAGTTTCTTTATATTAGTAGAAATTAAAGGATTTAGTTGTAGTTTTTATGCAAGGGATCGTGGTTCTATGATTGTTTTTACTGGGTCTTATATTTTATTTTAGTTATAAAGTTTTATATATATTATGGGCTTGTTTCGTTATTTCCCATAGTTGGTTTGAGTCATATTCTGTATCACATAACTCATGAGTTGTGCTCTAAATGGTGGTATAAATATTCTATATTTTTGAGCTACAAGGGTTTACAGACCCATTTCTAGTTTGGATTCCTACCTCTCTGTTTATATAGAAATATGAGTCTTATTTTACTCATCTTGACGTGTGGGATTTTTTTTTTCTAGATTCATGGGAATTTTGAACTCGTTCATGATTTTGAGTATTCCAACATATTTTTGAGGTTTTCATCGGGATTCATTTAGGATATGGCTTACTCTTTTTATATTGTGTATTTAGTAATGCATATGTTTGATAATTGCCAGCTTGGTGCTGGGTTACTAGTTTAGAGCCTTGTACCTATTATTATTTTGTCCTACGGCCTATCTTGCTAGCCTTCTCTCTTGTATTTATATTTCTAGGGCTACGTGGACCCTCTTGTGTGGTTACACAATGTCTCTTAAATGTAGTGAAGTTGGAGAGGGGATTACACTAGTGGTTATAGCTTAGCATCTATCCTCGGGATTGTCGGCTTGGTGTCTTAGAGCTGATTTAGGTTGGCTATTTTATCTGTGTTTCTTGAGCATGCATTGATATTTTAACAAGTAAATTGGATTTGGAATCAGGAACTGGTTTTCTTATATCTACATTATATGTATCCAATACTGCGATGCAGTATGGAGCTATTTTCTCATGCTACCTACTCTATTTTATCACTGTCACTCTATTTTCTAGGTGTTTCCTACATGGCAGCAGTTGGATTTTTACTGTGGTTATTGCCTATTTGCTAGGACTTGAGATTTTCACTGAAATATGATATACAGTATGAACTCGGATTTTAGCATTTCTTCCTGATGACTATGCCACTAGTTGTCCTTTTTATGAGGATTTTATATGTGGGATTGAATCCCACCAATATGGAACTTTATGCCTGAGTTATGTTGTGTGGATAGGGAAGGGTATATGGGAGTAGGGGGTATAAGTACATGGGAAACCCTTCCGTAGGTCTCCTAGAAGATTTATGTACAAGGGAGAGTGCGTACAGGTACTATTTACTTCCATAGCACCCCTTTGCATTACACTCCTTCTCGTTATTTTATTTTTCAGGACTTACGGGGGAATTCCTTGCTGGGATACTTTTTTCCCTGGTTGTACCTACAGGTAGTATGGGATATCAGCCAAGTTTGTTTTCTAGTAGACTTTATTTTCTCTTTTCTGTCTTCTGTATATACTGTTCGGTTACTTGCTTTGTTTGTTGTTAGCTTAGCCTGTTACTGGTTTTATATTCTTTTTTTGGTCTTTCCTTGTACTGGTTACACTGGAGCTCCAGATAAGTCTCGTATTGGTCATGATATGTTTGTGACTATGATTCATACCTGATAGTTGACTTTCCTTTGTACTTGCTAGCTGTTATTGTGACTATTATTCCTTTCCTTCCTACTATGTGCTCGCACTTTACCTTATCTTATGCTTACTTTTGCTGATCGGTCGATGATGCCTACTAGTTCCTATTGTTTATAGTACTCAAGCTACATTTTTGCATATTTTATGATGCAGTTCAAGATCATTCAAGATAGACCAGAGCTAATTCAGAAGATACGGTAAGCAGTTGACGTTCTTGCTGGCCAGTTCTCCGTCTGTCATTAGAGTTATCCTTTTTTGATCCTCGATAACTTATTTATAGTTTTCCCATTGGGGTTGTATTTTGTAATGTTCTATTTATATAGATACTCTAAAACCATGATACCAAGTTCTTGGATTTATTTTTGGTTATGTATTTTCGTGTTCTTCTATTCCTTATATTAATCTCTCTTCTCTTTATTTATTTTTTGGTTCTTGGTACGGATAATCACTTTACACACTTATCTGGGGTTAGACTTTCCTATAGGTGGGATGTTGAACTCCATCACAACTCAATTTTTGAGTCACGACAATTTAATCCATATTTCAAAAGTTTTAGATGTTACAATATCTCCATTTTGGGATCATTCATCATAGAATGATGAGGAAACCTAGAATAAGAATATGAATGGAAAAATTCTTAACTTATCGATTAGAATATTCACTTTAAACCATAAGTTTGAGTGATGCATACTATGAGTTAGACATGTACTTTGTCATACTTGACACGAACATTTACTTTAAAACCATAAGATGACAAACTTATGCATACAAACATCTATGCATTTCTATAGGAGAGATTTATCACTATGGGTTTCATAATGAGTAAGGGTAAAAATATGAGGATATTTATACTTCATGACTTCTTCGACCTTCCATATAGCCTCTTCCACATTTTGATTTCTCCGCAATACCTTAAAAGATGCAACCTCTTTTTTCCTCAACTTATGAGCCTGAATATCTAAAATCTCAACTAGAATTTCTTAATATGAAATACTACCTTTAATCCAAATATTTTCTAAGGGAGGGATATGTTATACATCACTGACATACTTTTTAGGCATGGACACATGATAAGGGATGCACTATTGATATTCCTTGAGGTAACTCCAACTCATAAACAACAGTTTCAGTTCTATTCAAAACTCGACAAGGACCCATATAATGAGGACTAAGTTTTCTCTTCTTATAGAAACGTATTACCCCTTTCATTAAAGAATTTTTAAGAGTACCCAATCGTGAACTTGTAATTCCAAATCCATGGGCCTTACATTAGAATATGATTTTTGTTGACTTTAAGCAGTTTTTAACAGCTACCTAATAAACATAACTTTCTCCATGTATTGATGAACTAAGTTTGTCCTATTAATACAGACTCACCTTACTCAAAACAGTTAATTAAAGACCTACATCTCCTACTATAAAGTGCCTCGAATGAGGTCATCAGAATGATAGAATGAAAGTTATTATTATAGGAAAATAAAAGGCAAGTGTTCATCCCAATTACCTTTAAATTACCTTAATATATCCTCAAGTGTTTGAATAGTACACTCTACCTGGCTGTCGTTCTGAGAATAGAAGGCTGTACTAAGGTTAACTTCGGTTCCCAAACCTTTTTGAAAAGACTGCCAAAATTGAGATGTAAACTATATGCCTCTATCTGAATTGATGGGTAATAGGACCCTATGAAGTCATACTATCTCTTTAATATACAACATGGCATAATCTTCTGCTAAATAATTAGCCTTGATAGGCAGGAAGTAGACCAAATTATATATTATCACTCA